>WNGS01007182.1:1228723-1244501 GCA_020271785.1 Procambarus virginalis
AGCTTGCGTTCAGGGTGGATGTTACGTCTGCTCCGTTCTGCAAGTTCTCTCGTGCATTTTTTTCACTCCAGCTGCACGAGTGAAAAAAATCACTCGGTACAGGCCACTGGTTCTGGGACTGTGGGCGTGCTCACAGGGAACCGGTTCTCTGGTTCCCTGTTCCAGGGCTTGTGTGTCTCAGGTTGTCCACGGTGTAATCAAGTCCAGCTAGCCTGCAGTCTACCTTGTGCCTATGATGTGAGAAATTGTTGCTCTGGCTGCAGTCTTTGGTAATATGTATTGGGTCGACATTTCTGCATGGGGATTTTGGAGGTCGAACAGGGTCCTGGCCTCCAGGTATCTCGTGAACGTTCCGGGTCCTCTCCAGCCTTGTGTTGTGCTGGGGTGCCTGTTGCGGCCGGGTGTCTCTTTGTGTCGAGACCTGCGGTGCTGCCGCCTCCCAGGTAAGTCCCTCCCAGGTAAGTCCAAGTAAGTCCTGCTGCCTCCCAGATAAGTAAGATTACTGTACTTATCTGTGGATAGTTAACTTCAGGGAACCGATGGGGCTCCCCACAGAAAACTAGCATTGAATGTAATGAAATGCCATTTTCTGGGCGAGCCCGGAGGCTTCCTGACTCACTCCTTCCCTCCGGTCAGCAGTTTTTATCATTGTAGAACTGAGGGGTGAGCTGACTACCGGGGGGGAGGGAGGTTCTAGTTGGATGACATGTGTTGCTATGGGGGGAGTTATTTTGCTTTCGACGTAGGCAGCAATTTTCGCCAGCTTGCGGTCTGTTTTGTTTCACCTATCATTCTGGGTGCCCTTCCCAAGTTTAAGTACAGTACGTTTGAGACAATAAGATAAATCTCAAAAAGTAGAGTAGCTTAGGCTAATTCTACCTTCCTGGTGCCCTTCCTGGTGCCCTTCCTGGTGCCCTTCCTGGTGCCCTTCCTGGTGCCCTTCCTGGTGCCCTTCCTGGTGCCCTTCCTGGTGCCCTTCCTGGTGCCCTTCTCGTGCGATGGCAAGTATCAAAGGCTTTCGCAAAACCATTTGATAAATGTGACCATGGAGTGAGAGCACACAAAATGAGGTCAATTTAGGACACTTGCAAGAAATCCTGCAAGAGTCAAATCAGGGGGTTGGTATCACACCGACCCTGTCCCCAGAGGCCCACATCAGAAGGATGTCATCAGCGGCATATGCTAGACTGGCCAACATAAGAACTGCCTTTAGAAACTTGTGTAAGGAATCGTTCAGGACCCTGTATACCACTTATGTCAGACCAATCCTGGAGTATGCAGCTCCAGCCTGGAGTCCATACCTAGTTAAACACAAGACAAAGTTAGAGAAGATCCAGCGGTATACCACCAGGCTCGTCCGGGAACTGAGAGGAATGATCTACGAGGAAAGGCTAAAGGAGCTGAACCTCACATCCCTGGAAAACAGAAGAGTAAGGGGAGACATGATAACCACCTACAAAATTCTCAGGGGAATTGACAGGGTGGACAAAGACAAACTCTTCAGCATGGGAGGGACACGAACAAGGGGACACAGGTGGAAACTTAGTACAGTACCCAGATGAGCCACAGAGACGTTAGAAAGAATTTTTTTTGTATCAGAGTAGTTAATAAATGGAATGCACTAGGAAGTGATGTAGTGGAGGCTGACTCCATACACAGTTTCAAATGTAGATATGATAGAGCCCAGTAGGCTTAGGAATCTGTACACCAGTTGATTGACAGTTGAAAGGCAGGACCAAAGAGCCAAAGCTCAACACCCGCAAGCACAATTAGGCGAGTACTGGATACTCAGTTTTCTGTTGAACAGAACACAGAGTAACAGTCAACCATATAAAATTGAGTCCAAGCGCAGTTAAAAGATCTGTACCTCAGGGTACAGTCCTTGCACCACTGCTTTTCCTTATTCTCGTATCAGATATAGACAAAAATACAAGTCACCAGCTTCGTATCATCCTTTGCAGATGACACAAAAATCAGCATGAAAATTACCTCTGCTGAAGACATTGAAAAACTTCAAGCAGATATTAACAAAGTTTTTGACTGGGCAACAGAAAATAACATGATGTTTAACAGTGATAAATTCCAGGTACTCAGGCACGGTAAAAATGAGGACCTTAAACATAATACAGGGTACAAAACACAACCAAATCTGTCCGTAGTAGAAAAACAGCATGTAAAGAATTTGGGAATAATGATGTCTGATGACCTAATGTTTAGGGAGCATAACCAAGCAAATATTGCATCAGCCAGAAAAATTATAGGATGGATTACGAGAACTTTCAAGTACAGGGACCCCATCACAATGGTTGCACTCTTCAAGTCACTTGTGTTGTCCCGTCTTGAGTACTGCTCAGTACTCACTTCCCCCTTCAGAGCAGGAGAGATTGCTGAAATAGAGGGAATACAGTGAACATATACGGCGTACATAGACGCGATAAAGCACTTAAATTATTGGGATCATCTCAAAGCTCTCCAAATGTACTTACTAGAAAGGAGACGAGAGAGATATCAAATAATATACACGGGGAAGATACTGGAGGGCCAGGTCCCAAATCTGCACAGTAAAATAATAACATACTGGAGTAAACAATATGGAAGAAAATGCAGAATAGAACCAGTGAAGAGCAGAGGTGCCATAGGCACAATCAGAGAACACTGTATAAACATCAGAGGTCCGCGGTTGTTCAACGTCCTCCCAGCGACTATAAGAAATATTGCCGGAACAACCGTGGACATTTTCAAGAGAAAACTAGGTAATTTTCTCCAAAAAGTGCTGGACCAACCGGACTGTGGTGGATATGTGGGCCTGCGGGCTGCTCCAAGCAACAGCCTATTGGACCAAGCTCTCACAAGTCAAGCCTGGCCTCGGGCCAGGCTTGGAAAGCAGAACAACTCCCAGAACCCCATCAAGCAGGTATGACATACTTTAAATGTAAAGTGCTCATAGGCCATTGCTCCCTGCGCTTCTCTGCAAAGACCAGGTTCTGTCTTGTGGTTCCCGTGGATATAAAGATCTCATGTGACTGATGACACCAAACTAATATTGCACATGTCAGTTTGGACAGCTTCAGGGAGTCTCCGAGGCTCGCCCAGAAAATGGCGTTTCATTACATTCAACGCTGGCTTTTTGCTCATATTTTTCATAAGATTTCATAAGATTGTGTAATTTTACCTGCAAAAGGATTACTGTACTGTGTTGCCAATTTGATAGATAGTACAGGCATATATATATTATTTTTACACTGTATATGCTTGTGTATATTTTTCCAGTATCACGGACTCTTGTCAAAAGGAAAACCTGGGTATTATTGTGCAGTACAAGGTCAAAGTGAAGCTCATTCTTGGTCCACTCGTAGGGTAAGAATTCACCAGCAAGTTGATGTAATTATGTCTTGTTATCTTAATATTTGAATACAAGAATCTGTATGAAAATTATTAAACAATTATGTGACCATTAGAAGCATAATGGTATAAATAACATTTAAAAAAAAGCATATTGCATTTAACATTTTAATTAATTTATCTTTTTTCATACTAATTTATATGTATATGGACTTGTAGTGACCTGGTTGCTGAATTGCCATTTACGCTGATGCATCCGAAGCCAGAAGAGGAGTCGGAAAGCAGCAAACCTGCAGCACCGGCTACGTCATCTCCCACGCAGGACTCTGAGTCGGCCCCACCAGTGGATGCAAATCTCATTGAACTTGACACGTTAGTATAATTGTCATGAATATGTTTTATTTATTTGCCTAAAGTTTAAATTCTTAACAGAGGTTTTAAAATATATCTGCAGATCATACTACAGTACACATTGCTGAAAATTTCTTAATACTATAGATTATTTTATATACTGTATATCTCTGTATTCCAAATCATCTATACAATACTTTGTATTCTTTAATTTAATTTAGAGCTCGGTGTATAGTTTTCTGACATCACTGGTTCACAAACAAAAAATCTTTATCTTTCATGAGTTTCCAAGATTATTAAAATTATATTCTCTCAGATTTTCTGTTTTTATATAACTTAATGTTTAGTTTCTTTAACATTTTACCTCCTGTAGTTTTAGTTTTCATCTTTGTGTTGTTGCTATAATCATAAGTTGTTCTAGTTTATGTTGAAGCATTTAGTAGTACATATAAAAAACAACCTAACAAGCTGTGGGTACCACAGGCGTGCCTGCAGAGGCTTGGGTCTAAGCCTTCCTGTGAGAGTTGATAAGTTCTTCAGGATGCAGTTATTCCTTGATTCTATCAAGGGCAAGTTAGAGCAACTGGTAGACAGGCTTGGGGTTGGTAGTGGCAGAACTGGGGGTTCTATCGACCCAGTAATACAGAATCCTCAAGCCTCTGAGGGATCTCCGAATGCAAGCATCTCATCCAAGCCCAACGCCTCTCAAGCTCGGTGCATCACAGTAGATTTAATCAATATTAATATACAGGAAGATAGTTTTGTGTGGGTATTATGTAAAGCATTTACATTTGCATGTGTGCCGTGTAGCCTCGAGTCCAAAGACTTTCTGGTACTGGACCCATTCTGTCAAATCCAGGTTGCTGTTTATTCTCAAGACTGCTTTTTTCTTTTCTTTTTTGCTATGGTTGTCAGTGTTTGGGATTCCATGCCACAAATTCTAAAAACATTGTACATAATTTGCATGTACAAATAATATAAAAGCAATGCATTTAAAGTATGCATAATAACTATAATAATATAACATTAGCCATATCCTTGTTATCCAGCTTAAGTAGAATGTGAGCTTGTGCTCCCTAACATTTCTACTAACAAATAATGAAATATCTAATATAAAATGGTGTACAATTCTTGAGTAACGAGAAGAAAGCACCGGCCTGGAACGTGCCCACTTTTGGTAGTGCTATGACATTCCTGAAAAATAAAAACACATTTACACGAACTTTATTTTACAATTTATATTAGAGTACCAATACAGTACAACATTTAATAATAATAATGGTGTATGATTTTGGCCATGTCACGGTGTAGTGGTCTAGGGCATTTAGCAGCATGAAGTGAGCAGGTTCGAATCCTCCTTATTGCTCCTACTGATTTTCTGATTGATACATCACATTAATGTGATTTCATTGTGCAAATAATAATAATAATAATAATAATAATATTACTAGAGGTATAATATAACACCATAAAAATGAACAAACTTGAAATATGAAATCGGCAAGTCCCAATGCCAAGTCAGTGCGGTTACGTGAAGTAGGTTGAGTTTTCTGGTCACCTGTTCCATAAAATCAAGATTTGTCCAGATGCAGGCGAAGAGTCACAATAACATGGCTAAAGTATGTTGATCAGACCACACACTAGAAGGTGAAGGGACGACGACGTTTCGGTCCGTCCTGGACCATTGACTTGGTCAGGATCTGACCAATATATGATCTGTCCAGGATCTGACCCTGGATCGACTTGAGAATGGTCCAGGACGGACCGAAATGTCGTCGTCCCTTCACCTTCTAGTGTGTGGTCTGGTCAACAAGATTTGTCCAGCATCTGATTCTTTGTGCGTTGTGTTAAGTCGGGCTTCACTCTACACTTTTTGGTGGTCTACATGAGCTCTTTAACACTAAATTCAATTTGCTTCTAAATACAGTAGTTATTTTCTGGTCCTTTTTTTTTTTGGAGATTGTTACTAATGTTGCTGCTTAAATACTAACGTTGGCTGACACTACTGTGGGCGGGAGGTTGGGTGCCACTATCATGCAAGGGTGGAGGGTTGGGTGCCACTATCATGCTAGGGCGGAAGGTTGGGTGCCACGATCATGCTAGGGTGGAAGGTTGGGTGCCACGATCATGCTAGGGCGGAAGGTTGGGTGCCACGATCATGCTAGGGTGAAGGTTGGGTGCCACGATCATGCTAGGGTGAAGGTTGGGTGCCACTATCATGCTAGGGTGGAGGGTGGGTGCCACTATCAAAGGTGAATGATTGGGCACCACCACCATGGGTGGAAAGTCACTATATTTGGAACACAGAAGAAAGTATATACTGTATAGGTTAGTTAACTTCAAACATTTTTTCCACTTATTTTCTTTACTCATTAATTTATGGCATAATATGCAACACTTCAAATGATACATGATCAATTTGGCTGTGATTACTGGTTGACCAGACCACCAACTGCAAGGCTGCAGTGACTTTGATCCTTGAAGTCATTGTCAGGTAACATTTGAACAACTCTAAAATATTCTGCTTTAGTTTTTTCTATCTGTGCATGGAAAGGATGAAAATTGTTCCACATAGTACACTGCAGGGCTAGGAAAATGCCGGTATAATCTTTGATGTACTAAGTCAAAGTATGGGCCTGGTCGATGACCGGGCCGCGGGGACGCTAAGCCCCGGAAGCACCTCAAGGTATACTCAAGGTATAGGTATGGGCTGTGGTGGGTATATGGGCCTGTGGATCGCTCTAAGCAACAACCTGTTGGACCATGCTCTCACAAGTGAAGCCTGGTCCTGGGCCAGGCTTAGGGAGTAGAAGAACTCCCAAAACCCCATCCAGGTACAATCCAGGTTATCTTGAGAGGATTTCAGGGCTTAACATTCCCGTGGCCCGGTCCTCAACCAGGCCTTCTTTTTGTTACACACCCCCAGGAAGCAGCCCGTAGCAGCTGTCTAACTCCCAGGTACCTATTTACTGCTAGGTGAATAGGTGCATGAGGATGAAAGAAACTCTGCCTATTTGTTTCTGCCTCCACCGGGAATCGAACCCGGAACCTCAGGACTATGAATACGAAGCGCTGTCCACTCAGCTGTCAGGCCCCTTTTGGGTATAAGCCCCTTGTGCAGGCGAGGAGTCACAATAACGTGGCTAGAGTATGTTGACCAGACCACACATTAGAAGGTGAAGGGACGACGACGTTTCGGTCCGTCCTGGACTATTCTCAATCGACTTGAGAATGGTCCAGGACGGACCAAAACGTCGTCTTCCCTTCACCTTCTAGTGTGTGGTCTGGTCAACATATAAGCCCCTTGTTGGGTACAAGTCAACATTTTGATCAGTCTTTGTGTGCTGTAAATTATCTATATGAAGATACAGGAATGAAAATATGCCTTTGGTGCCCTGTCATCTGTACTGAATTTTGAATAAAAACCATTTTATACAATTCGAGTGACTTTACCATATACTGTCTCTTACTCTTGGGCTTTCCTCTAATCTTCCACTGTGATGCACTTATCTTGAGGTTATCTTGAGATGATTTCGGGGCTTTAGTGTCCCCGCGGCCCGGTCCTCGACCAGGCCTCCACCCCCTGGAAGCAGCCCATGACAGCTGACTAATACCCAGGTACCTATTTTACTGCTAGGTAACAGGGCATAGGGTGAAAGAAACTCTGCCATTGTTTCTCACCGGCGTTTGGGATCGAACCCGGGACCAAAGGATCACAAGTCCAGCGTGCTGTCCGCTCGGCCGACCGGCTTCCCTAGCCGGTTAAGCCCCAAGAAGCCCCACTTCCTGTTATCATTTCTACATTGTTTATTATGACATTTTGGTTTACCTATTGCAGGTTACATAAAAACTTCTCTTTCTTGTATCATTTATAAATTTGCATAGACGATTTTGTTTAGTTTTTTCTGTTTCTTCATCTATGTACTGAATGGCTGGCTGTCCTCAACTTTGCAATCACATAAGTTTCTCTTGCTACAACATATATATGATTTTCTGGTGAGAGTGCATTGCTTATAGTAACTTCTTCATTTTCTGTCTTGTATCTTCTTAACATTTAATTGCACAATATACTTCATTGGTCCTTTCTGGGATATCTTAAGTTGTTCCCTAAGACTGGGCAAACTCCCAATGACATTTAGTTAGAATTTTCCCCAATAAGGGTATAAGGCAACAATCCCACAACTGGAACAGCAGATTGATAGGTTGAGCACTCTCATTGCCATCTTAGTATCAGTGTGACACAGCAAGGATAATGAGAAGTTTCCAGCTGCATCAGTGCAGAATGTTGGCCTGCCTTGGCTGTGCTAGATTTTAACCTTGGGTCATTAGGATCTTACTTTGGGAGCAACTGAGTGAGATAGCTCAGAATGGATTGTTTACCTACAATGGACTCTAGATGCCTAGACCCTAAAGGGTACGGATTAAGAGCAAAACCAGTATTTATGTGTTTTAATTTTTCCTGATGACTAATTGCAACGCACACATGAGTGACAAAGTTAATATGTAATATGATTATTCAGTCTAATTTTGAACCTACAAAATAAAAGTAACTTAACAACTTAACTTTGTTGTGTATGTACTTACTGTGCCATATATATTAATTATTATTATATTCAGACAACAGTTATTTGTTATCTCTACAGCCAACTGAATGTTAGGTAGAAAATGTTCACCAGTGATGTGAGTATCACAAGATACAGACTTGCTTAGAGAAATTGTTTCAGGAAAGTTAGGACGATGTTTGAAGCTTTTCTGTCATGTCATGAAAATATGTGGTTGACATATTGTTGATGTTAAATTATTGTTCTGGTATAAGTTTTCCTCATGGGGGCCATTCTTGTAAAGGAATTTGTATTTTCTTCCGTAGAGACGGAACTACGTGCTATGCTGACCAGGATGATGACATTATCTTTGAAGATTTTGCCCGCCTTCGATTGAAAGGGGAAACTGAGGCATAGCGTGGCTCTCTGTATGCAGGTTAGTACGGTATTTACATTCATGAATTTTGCTTGCCTCTTGTGTCATCCCTGATCTTGGATGCTTCGAAGAAAGCCGAGTTTATTTCAACAGGAATTAAATCATGATTATTGATTTTAAAAATATTTGGGTACACAANTTAGGTTAGGTTAGGTTAGTTTAGGTTAGGTTAGGTTAGTTTAGGTTAGGTTAGGTTAGGTTAGGTTAGGTTAGGTTAGTTTAGGTTAGGTTAGGGAAGATTGGACCAGCTCTAGTTATTCGTCTCTAGTTATTTCTAACTTTACACGTGTGCACACTCTAGGGTGTGGCGGCGAGGTCACACACCAGGGTGTGGTAGGGAGAGAGAGAGAGAGAGAGAGAGAGAGAGAGAGAGAGACAGACAGACAGACAGACAGACAGACAGATAGAGACGAGACCTTTACGAAACAGAACAAGCCATTCCTTCCCTCCCTCACTGCTGTCTCATCTCCCTCATCTCTCTCTCTCTCTCCTCACCTCACTCTCCGCTCCTCATACTCCTCCTCACTCCTCATATAACAAACCAACAACGGCCAACAACTATAGACCACACCAAATATTTGACGCGAAAGCTACACCAGGACTGTAGACTACACTGGTGGTGGTGGGGGGAGCAGCGGGGAAGTTTCCCGCCTCTCCGTCGCCGCCAGCAGAGGTCTGAGGATGGCGGGAGGGCAGTGGGGAAATTTCCCGCTGCCCTCCATAATCTTCCCCTAGCTGGCTGTGGAGTCACGTTTGCTGTCTCCATCACCAGCGCCGCGCGGCCTCATGGCTAGGGAGTAGGTAAGCGAGGGAGGGAAGGTAGCAGGGAGAGAGGGAGGGTCTTAGGGAAGGAACGGGGCTCTGGTAGGGAAGGGGTGGTAGGGGAAACTCCCCCAGGAGCGTCTTCAAGGCCGGATAAAGTTGAACTGCTCGGGCTAGGAGGGACATTCGTCCCTCCTAGCCGGGGTCCCCCATGTACGTGGTCCATTGATGGTGGCTCGTGTACGTGGTCATTGATGGTGGGTCATGCACGTGGTCATTGATGGTGGGTCATGTACGTGGTCATTGATGGTGGCTCGTGTACGTGGTCCATTGATGGTGGGTCATGTACGTGGTCATTGATCCGGCCTCACACACACACTCTTTTCACGGCGCTTCTCACGCTTGTCAGTAATTGATGACCTCCATAATATTAATAGAAGATATTCAGTGTAGGAGGAACTGTTCCCTTACACATGGGGTCATGTGTGTAGCCACATATGTCTCAGGTGTGTGTAGGGTGTGTGGTTTCCTGACGGTGCAGCACGGGTCATGTGTGTGGGGGAGAATGGGTCATGTGTGTGGGGGAAAAAAGGTGATGTGTTGGTCAAAATGCTGAAGTTCGGCGTCTTTTTCCCCTAGCAACAGCTGTTGTGAGCTGGTCTGTTTTGCCTGGGTTGACTTCCACAAGATGAGCTGCGCCATCTGTCAACTGCAGCTGTTGCAGGTTTGGCCAGCTGTACCCTCCTTTATCTGGCCTGCCACAGAGCCTGCCACAGAGCCTGCCACAGAGCCTGGCACAGAGCCTGGCACAGAGCCTGCCACAGAGCCTGCCACAGAGCCTGCCACAGAGCCTGCCACAGAGCCTGGCATAGAGCCTGCCACAGAGCCTGCCACAGAGCCTGCCACAGAGCCTGCCATAGAGCCTGCCACAGAGCCTGCCACAGAGCCTGCCATAGAGCCTGCCATAGAGCCTGCCACAGAGCCTGCCACAGAGCCTGCCACAGAGCCTGCCACAGAGCCTGCCACAGAGCCTGCCACAGAGCCTGCCACAGAGCCTGCCATAGAGCCTGCCACAGAGCCTGCCACAGAGCCTGCCACAGAGCCTGCCACAGAGCCTGCCATAGAGCCTGCCACAGAGCCTGCCACAGAGCCTGCCACAGAGCCTGCCATAGAGCCTGCCACAGAGCCTGCCACAGCCTGCCACAGAGCCTGCCACAGAGCCTGCACAGAGCCTGCCACAGAACCTGCCACAGAGCCTGCCACAGAGCCTGCCACAGAGCCTGCCATAGAGCCTGCCACAGAGCCTGCCACAGAGCCTGCCACAGAGCCTGCCACAGAGCCTGCCATAGAGCCTGCCACAGAGCCTGCCACAGAGCCTGCCACAGAGCCTGCCATAGAGCCTGCCACAGAGCCTGCCATAGAGCCTGCCATAGAGCCTGCCACAGAGCCTGCCACAGAGCCTGCCACAGAGCCTGCCACAGAGCCTGCCACAGAGCCTGCCACAGAGCCTGCCACAGAGCCTGCCATAGAGCCTGCCATAGAGCCTGCCACAGAGCCTGCCACAGAGCCTGCCACAGAGCCTGCCACAGAGCCTGCCACAGAGCCTGCCACAGAGCCTGCCACAGAGCCTGCCACAGAGCCTGCCACAGAGCCTGCCACAGAGCCTGCCACAGAGCCTGCCACAGAGCCTGCCACAGAGCCTGCCATCTTGTGTGACTCTTTTAGTCTGCGGTTACCGCTATGTGTTAGGTGAGAAGCGGGTATTAGATGTATTGCCGGAACAATGTGGGTATCTTCAGGAATCATTTAGATAAGTTCTTGCAAGATTTGTCGGGTCAACCGGGCTGTGGTGGGCCTGTGGGCTGCTCCAAGCAACAGCCTGGTGGACCAAACTCTCACAAGTCGAGTCTGGCCTCGGGCCGGGCTTGGGGAGTAGAAGAACTCCCAGAACCCCATCAACCAGGTATTCTTCTAAGGTTCCCCAACGTCAAGAAAACGGTCAATTTAAAGTGGTCTCTCCTAACCTACCAGAGAACCCAAAACAGAAAACGGGACAGTGCGTCCACTTTCGCCTGCCGATTCCATTTTCTGCTAAGAAAATTGTTTGACTTGCGTAACGCGTACGTGCGAAAAGCGACGTTCTTCGTAGTGGAGCACTAGAGGAGTGTTAGAAAGACGTCTTAAGAGTAAATGAAACACGGAGGGTGGATGCCGCAGACTTCGTTTGGCCGCCTGGGTAGTCTCTGCCTCCCAGAACCCCCATCAAGGTATCAACCAGGTATCAACCAGGTATCAACCAGGTATCAACCAGGTATCAACCAGGTATCTCTGTTTGTGCTTGCGTCTCTTGTTAATTTTCTTTACCTTGCCAGGGAGGTTCTTGAAAATTCACGGTCCTCTTTTTTTTTTAATTTTTAAATTTTGCCCCGAGGGGCGAGTTTATTGGGCAGCGTCACTCATCCTGTGAGTGGACACACCGCCATAGTGACAGTATTGGGCAGCGTCACTCATCCTGTGAGTGGACACACCGCCATAGTGACAGTATTGGGCAGCGTCACTCATCCTGTGAGTGGACACACCGCCATAGTGACAGTATTGGGCAGCGTCACTCATCCTGTGAGTGGACACACCGCCATAGTGACAGTATTGGGCAGCGTCACTCATCCTGTGAGTGGACACACCGCCATAGTGACAGTATTGGGCAGCGTCACTCATCCTGTGAGTGGACACACCGCCATAGTGACAGTATTGGGCAGCGCCACTCATCCTGTGAGTGGACACACCGCCATAGTGACAGTATTGGGCAGCGCCACTCATCCTGTGAGTGGACACACCGCCATAGTGACAGTATTGGGCAGCGCCACTCATCCTGTGAGTGGACACACCGCCATAGTGACAGTATTGGGCAGCGCCACTCATCCTGTGAGTGGACACACCGCCATAGTGACAGTATTGGGCAGCGTCACTCATCCTGTGAGTGGACACACCGCCATAGTGACAGTATTGGGCAGCGTCACTCATCCTGTGAGTGGACACACCGCCATAGTGACAGTATTGGGCAGCGTCACTCATCCTGTGAGTGGACACACCGCCATAGTGACAGTATTGGGCAGCGCCACTCATCCTGTGAGTGAACACACCGCCATAGTGACAGTATTGGGCAGCGTCACTCATCCTGTGAATGGACACACCGCCATAGTGACAGTATTGGGCAGCGCCACCCATCCTGTGAGTGGACACACCGCCATAGTGACAGTATTGGGCAGCGTCACTCATCCTGTGAGAGGACACACCGCCATAGTGACAGTATTGGGCAGCGCCACTCATCCTGTGAGTGGACACACCGCCATAGTGACAGTATTGGGCAGCGTCACTCATCCTGTGAGTGGACACACCGCATAGTGACAGTATTGGGCAGCGTCACTCATCCTGTGAGTGGACACACCGCCATAGTGACAGTATTGGGCAGCGTCACTCATCCTGTGAGTGGACACACCGCCATAGTGACAGTATTGGGCAGCGTCACTCATCCTGTGAGGGGACACACCGCCATAGTGACAGTATTGGGCAGCGCCACCCATCCTGTGAGTGGACACACCGCCATAGTGACAGTATTGGGCAGCGCCACTCATCCTGTGAGTGGACACACCGCCATAGTGACAGTATTGGGCAGCGCCACTCATCCTGTGAGTGGACACACCGCCATAGTGACAGTATTGGGCAGCGTCACTCATCTTGTGAGTGGACACACCGCCATAGTGACAGTATTGGGCAGCGCCACTCATCCTGTGAGTGGACACACCGCCATAGTGACAGTATTGGGCAGCGCCACTCATCCTGTGAGTGGACACACCGCCATAGTGACAGTATTGGGCAGCGCCACTCATCCTGTGAGTGGACACACCGCCATAGTGACAGTATTGGCAGCGCCACTCATCCTGTGAGTGGACACACCGCCATAGTGACAGTATTGGGCAGCGTCACTACCCCTGTGAGTGGACACACCACCATAGTGACAGTATTGGGCAGCGTCACTCATCCTGTGAGTGGACACACCGCCATAGTGACAGTATTGGGCAGCGCCACTCACCCTGTGAGTGGACACACCACCATAGTGACAGTATTGGGCAGCGTCACTCATCCTGTGAGTGGACACACCGCCATAGTGACATTATTGGCAGCGCCACCCATCCTGTGAGTGGACACACCGCCATAGTGACAGTATTGGGCAGCGTCACTCATCCTGTGAGTGGACACACCGCCATAGTGACAGTATTGGGCAGCGCCACTCACCCTGTGAGTGGACACACCGCCATAGTGACAGTATTGGCAGCGCCACTCATCCTGTGAGTGGACACACCGCCATAGTGACAGTATTGGGCAGCGTCACTCATCCTGTGAGTGGACACACCGCCATAGTGACAGTATTGGGCAGCGTCACTCATCTTGTGAGTGGACACACCGCCATAGTGACAGTATTGGGCAGCGCCACTCATCCTGTGAGTGACACACCGCCATAGTGACAGTATTGGGCAGCGTCACTCATCCTGTGAGTGGACACACCGCCATAGTGACAGTATTGGGCAGCGTCACTCATCCTGTGAGTGGACACACCGCCATAGCAGCATGTACAACACTCCCCAATAGGAAGAAAACCCGCTGGGTTGTTCATCCTGTCACTTGTACCCAGCACAGCTGAGACTTGCTTCTCTCGGAACTTCTCTCCATAGGTCCCAGTAAGAAAAATTAATCACTTTGCCTAATCAAAACCGTACGAGCCCAAGCAACGCTCCTAATCTGTTAAAGCAGATGCATAGGAAATGTTAGTATTACGGATTGGTCGATTCCGTTAATAAAACGACGTTGTAGGTGAGATGAGCGATTGTTATCTCCTAGTGCAGGTCTTGTACACCAGGGGCCAGATTCACGAAGCAGTTACGCAAGCACTTACGACCTGGGGCCAGATTCACGAAGTAGTTACGCAAGCACTTACGAACCTGGGGCCAGATTCACGAAGTAGTTACGCAAGCACTTACGAACCTGGGGCCAGATTCACGAAGCAGTTACGCAAGCACTTACGAACCTGTCTACACTTTTCTCACTCTTCGGCGGCTTTGTTTATAATTATTAAACCGTTAATGAGCTCGGAAGCACCAGGAGGCTGTTTATAACAATAACAACAGTTGATTGGCAAGTTTTCATGCTTGTAAACTGTTTAATATATGTAACCAAAGCCATCAAAGATTGAGGAAAGATGTACACGTTCGTAAGTGCTTGCGTAACTGCTTCGTGAATCTGGCCCCAGGTTCGTAAGTGCTTGCGTAACTGCTTCGTGAATCTGGCCCCAGGTTCGTAAGTACTCGCGTAACTGCTTCGTGAACTCTGGCCCCAGGTTCGTAAGTACTCGCGTAACTGCTTCGTGAATCTGGCCCCAGGTTCGTAAGTACTCGCGTAACTGCTTCGTGAATCTGGCCCCAGGTTCGTAAGTACTCGCGTAACTGCTTCGTGAATCTGGCCCCTGGTGCCAGTCACAGGAAAAACTACTTGTAGGGTGAATAGTATTATTACTTGTCGAAGAGAGAAGGGTGTATAATCTATGGACAAGTGTTTGAAGTACTTTAGGAGTCCACACAATTCTTACACTCTGGTTTTGATGGATTCCTGCCACCTGTCCGGGTTAGTGGGTCACCCGCTTACCCCAGCTGTGCACGGGAGGGAGGGAGAGGGAGGGGAAGGCCAGAGAAGGGGAGCAAAAGAGGGGAGGGTAGAGGGCAGTGTTGGAGGAAAGGCAGAGAGGAGCGCCAGGAGGCCGTGAAGAAGGGGACACACGTGGTGGAGACGAAAGCAGCTATCACAGTGTGAGAGCTCCCTGGATGATGTCCCCCTGTCCCTGTCCCCCGACCCTGTCCCTCGTCCCTGTTCCTCGTCCCTGTCCCCCGTCCCTACCTCTGTCCCCTCACTAGCTGGCTTCGGTCTGACTGACACAAGATACAACATATACAAAATGTATTCATCAGCATAGACTCATGACCTAAGGGTTTCTAACCTTGTATGATATGATTATTAATGCATGTCGAAGCTTACTAGGCTCTGTAGGTAATATTTAAATAGTAAAATGTGTGTTGTTAGAATTGGATCAGGTTTTGCAATAACAGATTTATTGGTATATTGCAGAGAGCAACAACCAATGAGACGCGAGAATCACCATGGACGACAACAGCAAGCGACAGGGGACTAGGTGAGTCCTACACATACACCAGTTTATCTAACTTGTCAATTCCTCTGAGAATTTTGTAGGTAGTGATCATGTTTCCCCTTACACTTCTGTCTTCCAGTATCGTGAGGT
>WNGS01007182.1:1270038-1286189 GCA_020271785.1 Procambarus virginalis
AATGGATGAAAGACTGCCTCGCATGGGTAAATACTTTTTGGCCCATACCATCTGCATTTTCCTTTATTTATCTTTTGTGTATTTATCTAATTACTGTTAATTAGGTTATGAAGATCATAACTTGATTATCTAAGTGAATTTGGGGGTACAGTTCCTGAGATTGTAACCCCTTCCACTACCGCCCACGGGGATGGGTATGGGGTCCACTACCACCCACAGGATGGGTATGGGGTCCACTACCACCACACGGGGATGGGTATGGGGTCCACTACCACCCACAGGATGGGTATGGGGGTCCACTACCACCCACGGGATGGGTATGGGGTCCACTACCACCCACAGGATGGGTATGGGGTCCACTACCGCCCACGGGATGGGTATGGGGTCCACTACCGCCCACGGGGATGGGTATGGGGTCCACTACAGCCCACGGGGATGGGTATGGGGTCCACTACCACCCACAGGATGGGTATGGGGTCCACTACCGCCCACGGGGATGGGTATGGGGTCCACTACCGCCCACGGGGATGGGTATGGGGTCCACTACCACCCACGGGGATGGGTATGGGGTCCACTACCACCCACGGGATGGGTATGGGGTCCACTACAGCCCACGGGGATGGGTATGGGGTCCACTACCGCCCACGGGGATGGGTATGGGGTCCACTACCACCCACAGGATGGGTATGGGGTCCACTACCGCCCACGGGGATGGGTATGGGGTCCACTACCGCCCACGGGGATGGGTATGGGGTCCACTACCACCCACGGGGATGGGTATGGGGTCCACTACCACCCACAGGATGGGTATGGGGTCCACTACCGCCCACGGGGATGGGTATGGGGTCCACTACCGCCCACGGGGATGGGTATGGGGTCCACTACCACCCACAGGATGGGTATGGGGTCCACTACCGCCCACGGGGATGGGTATGGGGTCCACTACCGCCCACGGGGATGGGTATGGGGTCCACTACCACCCACAGGATGGGTATGGGGTCCACTACCGCCCACGGGGATGGGTATGGGGTCCACTACCGCCCACGGGGATGGGTATGGGGTCCACTACCGCCCACGGGGATGGGTATGGGGTCCACTACCACCACGGGGATGGGTATGGGGTCCACTACAGCCCACGGGGATGGGTATGGGGTCCACTACCACCCACGGGGATGGGTATGGGGTCCACTACCGCCCACGGGGATGGGTATGGGGTCCACTACCACCCACGGGATGGGTATGGGGTCCACTACAGCCCACGGGGATGGGTATGGGGTCCACTACCGCCCACGGGGATGGGTATGGGGTCCACTACAGCCACGGGGATGGGTATGGGTCCACTACCACCCACAGGATGGGTATGGGGTCCACTACCACCCACGGGGATGGGTATGGGGTCCACTACCGCCCACAGGATGGGTATGGGGTCCACTACCACCCACGGGGATGGGTATGGGGTCCACTACCACCCACAGGATGGGTATGGGGTCCACTACCACCCACGGGGATGGGTATGGGGTCCACTACCGCCCACGGGGATGGGTATGGGGTCCACTACCGCCCACGGGGATGGGTATGGGGTCCACTACCGCCTCAGGATAGGTATGGGGTCCACTACCACCCACGGGGACTACCGCCTCCGGATGGGTATGGGATCCTACCCACTTACTATCCAGTAGTTAACTTACGACGCCAAAGTATACAAAAATCGACAGGATTTGTTCATTTATACAAAAATAGCTTTGAAAAAACTCGATAGATACAGTTGGGTAAGACGAGCTAGGAGCCAGATTCACGAAAGCACTTACGCAAGCACTTACGAACGTGTACATCTTTCCTCAATCTTTGACGGCTTTGTTTACATTTATTAAACAGTTTACAAGCATGAAACTTGCCAATCAACTGTTGTTATTGTTATAAACAGCCTCCTGGTGCTTCCCAGCTCATTAACTGTTTAATAATTGTAAACAAAGCCGCCAAAGATTGAGAAAAGATGGACAGGTTCGTAAGTGCTTGCGTAACTTTCGTGAATCTCGCCCCTGAACTTGCTACTATTTACGTTTCTGTAAAAATCTTTCGTTTTCTGTATTTATTTTACAGGCTAACTAAAATAAATTTGAGTATTTTTTTTTAATGAAATCAAAATCAAATGTTTATTCAGGTAAAAGTACTTACATAGAGGATTAGTTACAAACATAATGTTGGATTTATAGATAGAGCTAGTACATACAATACCTAAAGCCACTAGTACGCATAGATTTTCGGGCAGGTGATTAATCTAACATATCACAATATAACATATCATATCATTAATCTAACATATACTTTAATCTCATTTAGTATTGAGTTTTAGTCTTAGTGTTTTTCCTGCCCGAAACGCTTTGCGTAATAGTGGCTTTATTTTGTAGTGACACGTTTGAAGTGTACCTGGCGAAGCGGAGGCGAGCAAGATATGGCGCCTCGCCGCACCTGCGCTTTTTTTTATATATATACAAGAGTTGTTACATTCTTGTAGAGCCACTAGTACGCGTAGCGTTTCGGGCAGGTCCCTGAATACGATCCCCTCCGCGAAGAATCGTTTTTTCCATCCAGTACACATTTTACTGTTGCGTTAAACGAGGCTACGTTAAGGATTTGCGCCCAGTAAATCCTCCCCGGCCAGGATACGAACCCCTGACATAGCGCTCGCGGAACGCCAGGCGAGTGTCTTACCACTACACCACGGAGACTGGTGCTTTTAAGAACCATGCTCTATGCGCGCACGGTAATGCGTACTCTTCCCCACAGAATTTCACCGCTTTTATTTTAAAAGCAGTGACTATCTCTTAATTAAATCATTGAATATGTTAGATATTAAGTCACTGCACATGCTCTCAAGTGTACTCTATATAATGCCAATCCTGACCTTAAAAGCTTCCTAGAAGGTTTAACAGAACCCATGAGCATCACACCAGAAACAAATACCTATTTGATATTCCAAAAGTGCGACTGAATCAAACTTCTACAATCAAGGACCCACAATGTGGAATGACCTTCCCAATCATGTCAAGGACTGTACCTCTCTCAACCAGTTTAAGATGAAAACTAAATACTACCTAATAAACTCCATGTAACCAACCTTAACCCATAAATGTCAACCCACGTCTTGCTATTTTCAAACAATACTGTTTGTTGACCAACTTGTATAACTATACTGATTCCACCATGGTTTTTCTTTTTCCCTTTTTTAACTCAATTTATGCTTTGATCTAATTTAGAATTAAGTTTTAGTCTTAGTTTAGTTTAGTTCATTTATTATGCACCTCATACCCATCCCGTGGGCGGTAGAGGAAAGGGTTACAGAGGCACATAATGGGCTCAGGGACTGAACCCCACAATTCATTTAGCTAAGCAAGTTACAGTCTTGATGAGCTAGTTACAAAATTCAATATAAGTCGTCACATCAACAATGGGTTCGAGATCGACCACAAGTACAGTTTCTAAATTAAGCAACTGACATATGTGGAGAGCTAGTGTCACAATTGATATGTTTGTCCTGCACACCGCCCCCCATCTGGGGGCAGCGGTGGATAGAACAAATCCACAAGGGCCGTGACGAGGATTCGAACCTGCGTCCGAGAGCATCCCAGACACTGCCTTAATCGACTGAGCTACGACAGGGTAAAAAGAGTTGAAATCGAAGTTCTACTGAACTTACTGGATCCTGCAGCCTCTCCGAGACACAAACCAGGGTTTTACACAACTCCCCCCTGCACCTGAGCTATGTCAATAGGCCGTTCTCCCTCTTCGCCCTTACATCATTACACACAAAGATATTGACAAAGGCCTATTGACATAGCTCGAGTGCAGGGGGGGGGGTTGTGTAAAAGCCTGGTTTGTGTCTCGGAGAGGCTACGGGATCCAGTAAGTTCAGTAGAACTTCGGTTTCAACCCTTTTTACCCTGTCGTAGCTCAGTCGATTAAGGCAGTGTCTGGGATGCTCCCGGACGCAGGTTCGAATCCTCGTCACGGCCCTTGTGGATTTGTTCATTTGATGCCTCACGTTAGTGTGATCTCTGTGTGCGGTGGATAGGTTACAATCACTTAGTTACTACCTACAGTTAGCAAACTGGGGATATTTGGCTAAAATTTCTGGTAGCAGATCATTTTCAATGAGACGGTCGGGGGATTGAACCCCGACCTGCATGAAGCGAGACCGTCGCTCTACCGTCCAGCCAAAGTAGTTGGATGTGTGGAGTGCGAATGTTTAGCATCACAGTTCCCTACGGTTCATCTTAGTACCGAGAATATGGCCGGTGTCAAGTAACACGGCAGAAGAAATAAATATCATTGCCTAGGACTTAAAGCTAGCCCAAAGAAGTGATAACTGTGGGCAACCCAAAACTCTGTTGGGTTTTGAAATACAGCAAGAAAAGATCATCAGGGAGAAATGGGGAACGTTTGACAAGCCACCGGCTTCCTGCCCTCATCGAAGAAGGGAAATATCAGGGGAAAGCGCCAAGCCACTACGACTATATAGCACTTGGAAGGGGTTAACATTAGGATTTGGGATGGGACGGGTGGAAGGAATGGTGCCCAACCACTTGGAAGGTAGGGGATTGAACCCTCTCGTCGAGGCTATCCCTCGACAAAGGCCAGTGGCCTTCATAGGCCACTAGTAATAGTGGCCCCCTGAGGTAAATTGAGATAACAGAGAGGCATCTAGTGGCGAGGAGGAGTGTTAGTGTGGTTGCCAGTTGTGCATGTTATATGCTGCCCGAAACGCTGCGAGTACTAGTGGCTTTACAAGATTGTAAATACTATGTTATGTATTCTCACAAACCCAATGTACCTTCTTGTATATAAATAAATAAATATATAAATAATAAGTTGTGAATGTTATGGAGGCCGGCGCTCAGTGTCCCGCAGCTGGCAGTGAGGGCCGACCACCGGGGCGACCATGGCTGCCGTACTGGGCAATATTACCCATAAAGTGGTCTCCTCTGCCCTCTCCGTGGGCTCTAAATGTCTGCTGAAGAACACAGCCTCGGCATATTTTGCCAAGTAAGTGCAGCTGGGCCAGTTACCTGCAGGAGAGAGCTGTGTGTGTGTGTGTGTGTGTTTACGGCCATCAGCTGATGCTCTCTAAATAGCACACGAAAATAAAAATTGAAATACGTCTTGGTATTTGCCTGAATTTACCCCTAGGGCCACCATCTACCTAGTGCCCATGGCATGGACAGGAAGCCGGCGGCTTGTCAAAGGGTCCTCTGCAATATTTGTTGTCTTTTATCTGAAATTTTGCTTGCAACTGCATTTTGAAATGCAATGGTACTGTTCTATTCATCCTTTTGACTCGAACTGAAATTCCAGGCGGGACAGATATGGTTGGGCACGTTTCCATTCACCTAGTGTCTCCAGATCCTTATCCTGATCCTAGTGCTGTATAATGTAGTTGTAATTTTATGTATTTTGTATTTATTTATATATACAAGAGTTCTTACATTTTCATACACTAGTCGTTTAACCTAATATTCTCCGCAATATGACCCGCCAAATCGTTTAACAACCAGGTACCCATTCACAGCTGGGTGAACAGAGGCTACAGTTAAAGATTGACGTCCAGTCAATCCTCCCCGGCCAGGATACGAACCCAGGACAAAGCGCTTGCGAAACGCCAGGCGAACGTCTTGGCATTACACTATGGGGACTGCTAGTAGCTGCTGGTAATATTACATACAGTAAAGGCTTGGCACTTTCTCCTGATAATTTCCTTCACCTAGGGAGCCGGTCGGCTGAGCGGACAGCACACTGGACTTGTGACCCTCTCAAAAGTCGAGCCTGGCCTTGGGCCGGGCTTGGGGAGTAGAAGAACTCCCAGAACCCCATCAAGCAGGTACCCTGTGGTCCCAGGTTCGATCCCGGGCGCCGGCGAGAAACAATGGGCAGAGTTTCTTTCACCCTATGCTCCTGTTACCTAGCAGTAAAAAAGGTACCTGGGTGTTGGTCAGCTGTCACGGGCTGCTTCCTGGGGGTGGAGGCCTGGTCGAGAACCCGGCCGCGGGGACACTAAAGCCCCGAAATCATCTCAAGATAACCTCAAGACATAGTGCCTCGGTTCACCTAGCAGCAAATAGGTATCCGGGACTTGCTCAACAGTTGTGGGGTTGTATCAGTAATTTAACTTTGGGAGTGGAGGTGGGGGAGGTCACCTTGATTGATGAATAAAAAGACCATTGAGTCAGATTTATAAAATCACAAAGTTTAACAAGTGGGAACTGCAGTTAAAAAGCCAATCAAATCGCTAGGAATAGTCAGATGTAACTTTGATTTCAGAGAAAAAAATGTAGTTATTCAACTATAAAATTCACTGGTGCACTTGGAGTATTTTATCAAAGCATGCGAGCCTCGTGTTCAGAGAGACGGCTGCTTTGGAGAAAGTTCAATACCGGGCATCACAAATAATTCCTGAGCTAAGATGACTCATAACAGGAATAATTGAGGGTCTCGAGGCTAACAGCAATGCAAACCAGACATGACAGGTCTGATCTTATAGAAACATTTAAACTACAGGTATTAAACAACTTGGAGGATATTGATCCAGACAACTTCTTTGAAAGGTCAGATGTAACACAAACAAGGAGCAACAGTTTCAAACTCAACAGTCCACAATGTAGAACTGATAAACTATCAATCCATTTCCAATGGTTAATTGGATTTTGATTATAAAAATTTTCCTGCTGTTACATTATACATAATTTATGATGTACAGTACATTAAAACTTTCATTTTCTTGCACATTTTTCAATAAAGTACATTTGGTATGAAGGAAGCTCATGTGGGAGTGTGTTTCAGCCCTGTTCGAGGTGGAGCCAAGTGGTACCCTGATGCAGAATGGCTGAAACAATTTTCAGGCCCAGTGATGGTCCCATTTGAAGGTATGAATATGGAAATGACGTCGTGGAATGCCAGGTTAGCACCCGTTGAAAAGAAAGTTCGTAATGTGACCATTAACTTTGGACCCCAGCACCCAGCGGCCCACGGAGTGCTGCGGCTAGTGCTCGAGCTAGATGGTGAGGTGAGTTACTCTATACTCTGGTCTTCCGGTAGAGTTGTTGAAGCTGGTTATATGCTGTAATTCTTTTTATCTCCCATTACTTTAAGCTAAGTAAAAAGATTTGTACAAACAAATCTGTGTCGGGTTTATTATTTCGTAGCATCATAGGATTTAACATATAAACAGATGAAAGTTCTGTATTAATACTTGTATAGTGTAGTGGTCGACAAGAATTCACATGCACCTTAGGGACAACTGTGAAAAATTGGGTGATACTGTATGTGAAAAATTTAATTCTCAAAAAATGGTTATTAGCTAAAAAATTGTGAACAGAACCATGAATTAAATACAATATAATACTACATTAGCTCAAAAATAATACAATACAGTACTACATTAGCTCAAAAAAAGCTATGCTTCCGCTCAAAAATTTGTTTGCGTAATGTATGTAGGTGTTTATACAGTCAACTAGTAGTAGGCATCCATCAGTCTTGGGAGACTATGGAGTGGCCTCTCCAAGGTGCAAAACCAGGATAAGTTGATACAGGGCAGAAGCTGTTACCCATGCAGCAGGTCCCCTGCATATAGTATTTATACCCCTTTCCCATTTGTAGTCACAAATCATGAAGTTGGTAATTCTAAAACCAGCAATGTTGTTCTTACCAATCGGTGACTACAGGGGGGAAGAGATTTAGCTCTTTACGCTGTTCATACTTTGTGTGCTAATTATTCCTCTCGATGTTAGTGTTTATTTCGTTTCTTTTTAAAGTTGTGAATTGAATTGGCTTCAACAACCTCTTCCTTCAATGTATTCTGCTTCATGCATTTATTGGTCCTCCCCCTTTATAACGTGTTTCTTCAATAATTTATTACTTGAAATAAATACCCAGTAGATGGAAAATAAATGTAAATAGGTAGTGGTGGCCATTACTCCCTCAGTTCTTGTACATTTAGTGTTACTTAGAAATGTTGTTTGTTTAAATGTTAATATACAGTGCTTTGTCATGAGCTTGAATGTGGTATGTTTGTCTAGTGATGTGTTGGGAGAAAGACCAGTCAGGCCGCTGCCTGCTCTCCTTCATTTCTTACACACATGGCATAGATTTCATATGATTTCATTAATAAGATTGCTTTAATAGGCTATGCAGTGGTAAGATTACTGTTGTGCCGAGGAGGAAGGAGCAGGCAACAAAACATGGTACCCAATTTCTATTGTAAATAGCTTATATACAGGAAAGGTGATTTGTGAATACCATGTCGGCCACTGTCGGACGACGAAACCACACACCAGAAAGCGAAAAAATGACACCATTTCAATCCATCCTGACCCAATATCACATGGCTTGATAATGGTCCAGGGCAGAGATTATCTTGAGATTATCTTGAGATGATTTCGGGGCTTTTTTTCAGTGTCCCCGCGGCCCGGTCCTCGACCAGGCCTCCACCCCCAGGAAGCAGCCCGTGACAGCTGACTAACACCCAGGTACCTATTTTACTGCTAGGTAACAGGGGCATTGGGTGAAAGAAACTCTGCCGATTGTTTCTCGCCGGCACCTGGGATCGAACCCAGGACCACAGGATCACAAGTCCAGTGTGCTGTCCGCTCGGCCGACCGGCTCCCCTGACCGACCATTTCGGGCAGACCGAAATGTCGTCATTTCTTCTTTCTGGTGTGTGATTTGATCATATCTTCAGCCGTGTTATTGTGACTCAGCTCCAGCCACTGTACTTTTAATGCAGGTAGTGATGGTAATTAATTACCATTGATGGTAATTAATGCAGGTATCAGGGTAAGGTATTAAGGACATGAATGTTATAATGTAAAACCTACATCTGATTTCTGTAAGCACTACAGTAGAGTTGGTCAACAAGGGAAGCCCCCGATCCCCAGGGCATCGAACTCCTGGGCACAACCCAAGGAAGTAAAGAGGGGGGGGGTAAAGGAGGGAATAGAAGGCCAGGCCATACTGTCTTCATCAGGGGCCCCAGGAGGAGTAACCTATGAAGGCGTATATGGTAACCTAGGAGGCCTGGTCGACGACTGGGCCGCGGGGACGGAAGCACCTCAAGGTAAAGCCTCTGGTCTGTTGGCACCCAAGGCTGTTCAGCAGCCTGTACTAACAGAGGAGGCTGGGAGCTTGGCTTTTCAACAGCCAAGGAGCCAAGTGTAAATCTTACTTCATAAAAGAACTGATCGATTGCTGTGCCACCCAGCTCAGCCAGGTGGCTGCAGAAACCAGTTTTTTCGCTGTTTGATTGCTCTCTGATCTTCAAGTTCCCCACACCTCAGATAGTCAGTTTCTAGTCCTAGCTCCTAGTAGGCTAGAGAAGGTCGTTCCCGCTGGTTTTACCAGTGCTGAAGCTATTAACGGAGTAACCCACAAATATATTACCATGACCCACCAAGAAATGTAAGATCATCTATTGTAAATATAATGTCTTTGGAATGTTCATTCCTTAGTCTACAGTTATTTGGAAACTAAAAAATTATCAAATTTTGTAATGACACGGCTGAATATTTTTGTTATAACTATAGAGGTGCAATATAAAACATGTGGTTATATTTTGACCCTTGACAATAGAGCCAAAGGGATAATGGATTACATAGTGTACCTGCTGCCTCATTTAGCAACTGATCTGATATGTTAAATTCAATGTGTTTACTCATTTTCTCCTTAGATACTACCATATTGCTCAGTGTTGCTCCAGACTAGGGCTCCCTAGTCTAGTCTGGAAGACTTCCTGGTACAGCACATACCTTCTAATTAACTAATGCAGACAGCCTGTCACTTTCTGGGAAGGCATCTTCTTAGACTGATAACTTGGTCCTTTATCAATGTCTTCATATATTGCTATGTAACTACTTGGGCTGTTTTTTTTTTCTTTTAGCTTTTATTGTTGTCATTTGCCATGTCTTGGTCCTAACTCTAGTGCTCGTTCCTGGCCCTTGTATATATTATTACATATTTCTTCATGGTCTTTGTATATCTTGACTACTTGCTCCATCTTATTTACTGTCTTCCTTACACATTCATTTTCTCAATGTACTATAAAGAAAAAATCATTAGCACTATTTGTAGTGTGTATATGTGGCATTGTAACCTTTGGACCTGATGACTCCTCCCTGCTCACTTCCCACAGTACTGATGACTGGAAGACATTGATGACTTTCCATTCATCTGGGCTCTAGGAGACTTGAACAAATGATGACTATGCACTGATAACTGTTGCAGTCATCGGTGCCTTCCAGTGGTACCACATACTGTTTCCAATTTTTTCTATGGCTGTAAACCTGTTCACTTTGACCCCAACTGTGTGTTTTGTATACGTCTTACAAATACAATCCAAATCTGCATCTTGATTATACAGTATTATAAGGATTATGTGTTCTGGTATTATTAGGTCATTTTCTTGTGTATATGTACTGAAATTTTGTGTAAATTAGCATAGTTATATATGTATAACCATTTACAAATAAAGTTTTGATTTGCAATTGCTGCCACATTCCTTAGTGCTAAAATATTAGTTTCGATGCACAAATTGTTTCACAAAATGCCTGAAGTTCCTAACAATAACTTTTAATTACTGTATACTAGTCACTTCACATGTCTTTAGTACACAGTGTTGGCCTCTTGACCTGGGAAATATGTACCATACCTGTAATGCTTTGGTTGGTCATTTATAAAAGAGAAAATCTGTTCAAGGTTGGGGACCAGATGCTTGGGGTTAGCCTTGCCAAACTTTGCAGGGTGACTTTTCTTTATCTGGGAATGGTCATAAGACAGATCAAGGCTGAATCCCACGACTTCCCCCCCCCCATTACACGAAATTGCAAATTACTCTAGCAACTTAAAATTATAAATATACAGCATTAGCTTACTAAAGATAACTGGTCATCCCTCAAAAAGATAACCCCGTTGTATCCTTGATTAAAGACATGGTATAATGGCTACGAGTTTTTCCTGCATTTACATTCTGATATAAAAATATAATTCTGGGTTATGTATTGACAGACTGTGGCTCGTGCTGACCCTCACATAGGATTGCTGCACCGTGGGACAGAGAAGCTTATCGAATACAAGACTTACACACAGGCTCTACCTTACTTTGATCGGCTAGACTATGTGTCTATGATGTGCAATGAACAAGCCTTTGCTCTGGCTGTGGAAAAGCTTTTAGGTTTGGAAGCTCCAATCAGAGCCAAATATATTCGCAGTAAGTTTGTAAATTTCTTGGTATTTATTGTACCCAGTTAACAGCAGCTTTTACTTAGCTTTGCACGTTATATAAAGAACTTGTTGGGCCTCCATAGTTCCATGTGGTTTCATTTATGAAGGTGGAAAGTGGTAATTGTGTAAAGTGTTGCTTCTGAACCTTTTCCTGCCATCTCTTAAACTATGAAGTTTTCATCATCTGCATGGAACATGTTCTTATAAAACTATCATGTCATAATTTCCAAATATGTTATGGCTGCTGAAATTCTTCACCATTAACAATTCCCTTTCATAGCATGTAGACATTGTTATCATCAGAATAAGAAGCTTAATCCATAACAACCAATACAAGTCATTACAATACTGGCTGGACTGTGGCAAGCTAAACAAAATTTACATTTTAGGTTTAGAGGGAGAGAACATTTAGCTAACAATTGTGTAAAGAGAGTGAAGTTTAACACTAGAGCGGCAAGACATATTTGGTGTAACAAAGGTTGTGAACAATTTCTTTAGTATTTCACCATCCATGTATTTAAAAGCAACTGTGAAATTTGAAAGCGTAGCATAAGAGCCGGTCGGCCGAGCGGACAGCATGCTGGACTTGTGATCCTGTGGTCCCAGGTTCGATCCCGGGCGCCGGCGAGAAACAATGGGCAGAGTTTCTTTCACCCTATGCCCCTGTTACCTAGCAGTAAAATAGGTACCTGGGTGTTAGTCAGCTGTCACGGGCTGCTTCCTGGGGGTGGACGCCTGGTCGAGGACCGGGCCGCGGGGACACTAAAGCCCCGAAATTATCTCAAGATACCCTCAAGATAGGCTCCTCGCACAATGTTCTTTAGGTCCTCGGGTGACAAGTTTTCTGTCTAGAACCACCCCACACTCTCTTTGTCAGAGGTCTTTAAAACCCTTTTCACATAATTTGTAGGTTGCATGTGAATTCTTTAAATTCCATCTGCCATGTGATGCTTTATTCACTTGTTTTGTCCAGGTCATCTTGAAGGACATGTCAATCATGTAAGTCTCTTTTCTTCTCTAAGAGCTTAGCATTACTAGCAGACATGTTCATATAAGTCTGTTCAATTAATATGAAATGTGTGTGTAATTACACACTCATTCCCTGTGTGTAATTACCAAGTGTAGTTACGGGATGAAAGCTATGCTTGTGTCCCGTCTCCCAGCACACTCGTATAACGCTTTGAAGCTACTGACGGTAGTGATGCTACTATGATGGGGGGGGGGGTGTTTTATGTATGTGTGTATGTATACTTGTATCTTTTTTTATGCAGTGTAAAACTTCTAGATTATTACTGTACAGTATTGTATTTGTGTAATCTTTTAAATATACAATACAGTACTGATATTTTTTTTTTATTATGCATATACTATATTATCAAATGTTTGGCTTGCAGCTATGTTTGGTGAAATGACACGTATCTTGAACCACTGCATGTTCTTGGGAACTCATGCATTGGATGTTGGAGCACTTACTCCATTCCTGTGGCTATTTGAGGAGCGTGAGAAGATGATGGAGTTTTATGAGCGAGCTTCTGGGGCTCGTCTCCATGCTGCATATGTTCGACCAGGAGGTGTGGCCATTGTGAGTGACTCGTTTGATTCATGTTTTGTTTATCCTGTCACCTAATATATGATCTGAGTGTGAGTACTTCAATAGCCTCATTTCCATAGTGCATTAATTTTGGTTCTTTCAACCTCTATGAAAATTTTTAGCATTTACATTAGAATGGTTTGAAGAAAAATTCTTGTCTTATTATACACACTTAAGATGGCACATTTTTGCAATTAAGACCTGACAAATTCTCATCCCACCTTTTATATTTTAAAATGGATGTGTAGTCAAAAGAGGAGGAAGACAGTATACTGTAGATACTGTACATGTATATTGATAAATGTTGTAGTTATGTATATTGTCTAATGTATATGGATGATATACAGCAATAGAATCAATAACAGTTTGGAGCTAAGCCTCTTTAAATTTGTTATATTAAAGTGCACATGGTGTTAATGAAGTAAAATAAAAAGCACAGTAGTAGTCCAGCAACCAGGAGGCTGGTCGATGACCGGGCCGCGGGGACGCTAAGCCCCGGAAGCACCTCAAGGTATCCTCAAGGTAAGGTAGTAGTGTACTGCACATAGCAGACACTGATTCACAGCAAGTGAAATATAATAGGTTGATTAGGAGAAATACTAGGTGTTGACACACTTGTGTGGGTGATAAAAATAAGATCTTTTTAAAATGATTATAAATTTCTTTGTCATATGCTAAGCTTATTTATTTTATTTATTTATATACAGAAGGTACATTGGGTTTATGAGAGGTACAGAGACGAAGTTTTACATTCTTGTAAAGCCACAAGCACGCGTAGCATTTCGGGCAGAATTTTTAATGATGCATACCATTGCTTAAAATTACAGTACTAACCTTTTGTTTATGTTTAACCTTTTGGTTAAACATAATCCCTGTCAAATTCAGAAACATCTCAATTTCCTTTCCCTTTTTCTTTATTCCTAGTTTTTAATTACCAGAAATTTTTAGAAAGATCATTTGAAGGTTAGGTAAGTTAGGACCTGTAAGTTTGCTATCCCTCAGATAATGGGATGTAGTTTCACACACTTGTACTGTTTTATTTTCCTGCATGAAATGTGTGTATCTCGAGAAAAACTTTTAACGCCTCTAACATCTGCTGATTACCTCATAATTCCCACAAATCTGTTCTCACTGGTTTAAATAGGACATCCCTATTGGCCTGATGGATGATATCTACGAGTTCATCAGCAAGTTTGGCGAGCGCCTTGATGAGGTGGAGGATGTACTCACCAGCAATCGTATTTGGAAACAACGAACAATTGGTATTGGAACCGTTTCTGCCGAAGATGCCCTTAACTATGGTTTTAGGTATGTTTTCGTTGTTTATTTTGTTTTATCATGAACTGAGAATAGTTTTACACAAATTTTCTTGAAATTTAGTACAGTGCTCTGGAAGGAATTTGTGATCCCTGCCCCCATCTGGATGTAACCTTACCTTGAGGTTACCTAGGTGCTTCCGGGGCTTAGCCTCGTCGACCAGGCTTCCTGGTTGCTGACTGATACCAGGCTGTTAGACACAGCTGCTCGCAGCCTGACGTATGAGTCACAGCCTGGTGATCATATGGCATAAGTATAAGGCAACCATTCCTTATTAGTAAATTGTTTACAATATTAAAGCAAAACTGTTCTTGTGTATACAGTAATTGTAATTAACAATAACAGCATCACTAACCATTTTATCTGTAGGCTGACTACTTTTCTGCTGCATTGCTTTATCATTTTCACTTTCAGCATAATGGGCAAAGCTCTAAAGTTTAACCATTAAATACCATATAGTAGAGGTATAACAATTATTTTTCCTACTCGCTATATATATATATATATATATATATAGTGCACATGATACTTTTCGGAACATCGCTTGTCACTTGACTAATTTCTTCAAAATTAATCGGAGAATGAATTGTCCATTATGTCAAAATACACATCTTGTATTTTGATGTAAAATGGTGGTAGGCTGCATTTTGATTTCAACGAAATATCAAGAAATGAATGGAAAAATGACTTGAGTGCCAATGACAAAACATATATCTTTGATTGAAAACAAATAATTAGGCCGTTCAAATACAATAATGAATGGTGGAACGGTGCTACTATATACATTGCCTCAATTTTCCAAGTTTTCTACTGCTACATATAGTACAGTACTGTATATACTTACAAGAACAAAAATAAAGAATCAGAGGAAGAAATTGACTCAATAAAATATGCTATTATGCTTGTAAATTGATACTACTTTGCATAATTATATACATACAATACCTGTACTGTGAAAGATTTACACTGCATTGTCTTCAATGCACAAGACACAATAACTTCTACAAGTTATATATAGTATAAAAGAATTTTAAATAAGTTTGTGAAAAATATGAGGTATGAGTTGTGACGAGAGAAGTGTTTTGCACCGTCACCAGTAGGCAGTGATTGGTCCTACTGGTTGGATCAGGATTGTAATACTATAGGCCTATTGACTCTCCCATACCCAGAACTTTTGATTTATTTTCTTGGTTAAGAGCTGCTATTCAACACAAATACAGTCTTGTGGTGCCTTCACTTAGCAGTACTTACCATTTTTCTAATATTTTTTTCAAAGGCTCAAGAATTATGAACTCTGAAAAGATATTTATTTGGTAAATTGAGAGCTCTTTGGTCATCCAGCACCTGTTTCCTGAAACCAAGACTTGTTCCTGTGGCAAACCATTTCCAGAGCATCAAGGTTTCAACGCTAAATTTCAAATGTATATAGAGCCCAAAAGAATCTCGGGAATCTAGTTGATTGACAGTTGAAAAGTGGGACCAAGAGCTGAAGCTCAACCCTTGCAAGCACAACTATGCGAGTACTAAAGAGCACTGTACTGTAGCATGATCTGGACTTTATCTCATTATAAAGACAGTGTTTAGAATTGACTTAAATACCATAATGGAGAAGCTTTGAACCAGGATATAATTAAATTAAGACCATCAAATGACCTAAAATTTTATTTTTGTATAATTAAACAAAACGTATATCAAAATACACATTGAAGATTTGAATCCCTGACTTATGATCAGGAATTAGGCAAAGCTCATGTCCATTATAATAATGTAATGATTATGTACTGTACTATAGCATTTGCCTTAAATTCTCAGGTTTTCATTGTAATGTTAGGGGGGCCATTGTTATTATGGCAAGTTAACACCTGGAGAAAACCTGTGTTAGAGACCTAGTTTTCTTTGTGAAAGCTTTTTAACAGCAGTACCTGGATGGGAGGCTTTATTACTATGCAATATTTCTAAGATTTAAATGGATGAATTT
>WNGS01007182.1:1286199-1299404 GCA_020271785.1 Procambarus virginalis
GCAACCATTCCTTATTAGTAAAATTGTTTACAATATTAAAGCAAAACTGTTCTTGTGTACATTATTGTAATATTAACAATAACAGCATCACTAACCATTTTATCTGTAGGCTGACTACTTTTCTGCTGCAATTGCTTATCATTTTCACTTTCAGCATAATGGGCAAAGCTCTAAAGTTTAACCATTAAATACCATATAGTAGAGGTATAACAATTATTTTTCCCTACTCGCTATATATATATATATATATATATAAGTGCACATGATACTTTTCGGAACATCGCTTGTCACTTGACTAATTTCTTCAAAATTAATCGGAGAATGAATTGTCCATTATGTCAAAATACCATCTTGTATTTGATGTAAAATGGTGGTAGGCTGCATTTTGATTTCAACGAAATATCAAGAAATGAATGGAAAATGACTTGAGTGCCAATGACAAAACATATATCTTTGATTGAAAACAAATAATTAGGCCGTTCAAATACAATAATGAATGGTGGAACGGTGCTACTATATACATTGCCTCAATTTTCCAAGTTTTCTACTGCTACATATAGTACAGTACTGTATATACTTACAAGAACAAAAATAAAGAATCAGAGGAAGAAATTGACTCAAAATAAAATATGCTATTATGCTTGTAAATTGATACTACTTTGCATAATTATATACATACAATACCTGTACTGTGAAAGATTTACACTGCATTGTCTTCAATGCACAAGACACAATAACTTCTACAAGTTATATATAGTATAAAAGAATTTTAAATAAGTTTGTGAAAAATATTGAGGTATGAGTTGTGACGAGAGAAGTGTTTTGCACCGTCACCAGTAGGCAGTGATTGGTCCTACTGGTTGGATCAGGATTGTAATACTATAGGCCTATTGACTCTCCCATACCCAGAACTTTTATTTATTTTCTTGGTTAAGAGCTGCTATTCAACACAAATAACAAGTCTTGTGGTGCCTTCACTTAGCAGTACTTACCATTTTCTAATATTTATTTCAAAGGCTCAAGAATTATGAACTCTGAAAAGATATTTATTTGGTAAATTGAGAGCTCTTTGGTCATCCAGACACCTGTTCCGAAACCAAGACTTGTTCCTGTGGCAAACCGTTTCCAGAGCATCAAGGTTTCCACGCTAAATTTCAAATGTATATAGAGCCCAAAAGAATCTCGGGAATCCAGTTGATTGACAGTTGAAAAGTGGGACCAAGAGCTGAAGCTCAACCCTTGCAAGCACAACTGTGCGAGTACTAAAGAGTACTATACAGTAGCATGATTTGGACTCTCATTATAAAGGCAGTGTTTAGAACTGACTTAAATACCATAATGGAGAAGCTTTGAACCAGGATATAATTAAATTAAGACCATCAAATGACCTAAAATTTTATTTTTGTATAATTAAACAAAACAGTATATCAAAATACACATTGAAGATTTGAATCCCTGACTTATGATCAGGAATTAGGCAAAGCTCATGTCCATTATAATAATGTAATGATTATGTATTAATTTGCCTTAAATTCTCAGTTTTCATTGTAATGTTAGGGGGGCCATTGTTATTATGGCAAGTTAACACCTGGAGAAAACCTGTGTTAGAGACCTAGTTTTCTTTGTGAAAGCTTTTTAACAGCAGTACCTGGATGGGAGGCTTTATTACTATGCAATATTTCTAAGATTTAAATGGATGAATTTTCTCTTAACGCTCATGGTTGACGCTCAGGGTTAACGCTTGTCGTTGGAGCGTGAAAGTGTTAAATTAATAATTTGTGTAAGAATTTATTTCTGCATTTTTGGCTGTCTTGTTTATATAAGAATACAGTAGCATCTTCCCAAGTTGTTATAGCGGCTTGAAAGTGCTTGTCAAATAGTTTTCCTATATAATCTTGCATAATTTGTCACCATAATTAAGAAATAATTTTGTATTTTGCATTGTCAGTGGTGTGATGCTGCGAGGGTCTGGCATCAAGTGGGATTTGCGTAAGACTCAGCCTTATGATGCGTATGACCTAGTTGAATTTGATGTCCCAGGGAAAGAATGGAGACACGTATGACAGGTATCGTAAAAATAAAATTACTCTAGTGTGGTATAAATTTTTTTCATAACCCATGTTTATTACCAATTTTACAGATGGGAAAGGACTTGCTGGGAAGGGATGGAAAAATGTTTAAGGAAAAGAAGAAATGCATGCACACTGATAACTAACCTTCCATACTACAGTACTATTTATACTGCATCATAATAGGATATTAGTGCTATAATTCCCTCCAGTCAGTCCTGGTGTTTATTCCTACTCTCCAGTGGGAGTGTGTAACTCCTGTTTGAAGCCATTATATACCTTGAGGTTACCTTGAGGGTAACCTTGAAGGTAACCTTGAGGTTACCTTGATGTGATTACGGGGCTCAGTGACCCCACGGCCTGGTCATCGACCAGGCCCTTCCATACATTTCACTCAGGGCTATCATGGAATGATATCATACCATACTAGAGCTTGGTGGCCTTTCCTTTTCCTTTTCTTGGTTTAGGAAAGGTTCTGGCCTAATGCATAGTTAAGAGAATTCAGTCCCCATTAGCATTTGACCCTTTAGGTTTTGTTTTCAGACAGGATAGCACATAAATTTGCCATAATGTTTTGTATAGTATATAAATTCTGGTGTATCCAGGTACTTGATTCGTGTTGAGGAGATGCGACAATCCCTGCGCATTATTGAGCAGTGCATCAACAACATGCCTCCGGGTGAAATACGTGTGGATGATGCTAAGGTTGCTCCACCATCAAGGGCTGAAATGAAGGTATGCAGTTTAAATTCATTTATTATATAATTTTTTTTCTGGGGGGGAGGGGGCCATCTACAGTACTTTGAAAGTAATAATCTTGCTACTTTTATTAGAAGTAAAAAAAATAGAGGGCAAGAGAAGAATAAGTATTGCTTCAGCAAGCTACTTTCTTGATGTCCCTTCTTCCCTATAATCATTAAATGAGGTTTTGAAGCTTCGGGTGCTTTTGGCATAGAGTATCATCTTATTTGATTTATTCCATCCGTCACTGGAAAATAAATTACCAGTATGTATTTTATTGTTTTCTTTTGTTCTTAACTTTAATCTATGGTACTGCTACAGTATCTTATTTTCAATGTTGCATAATTTCTTATCCATATTTCTTCTTCTTTCTCCATAAGCCTTTCAATGTAGTGATTTCATATTAACCATCAAACAGCACAGCAGTCATTTGTACTCGGTACACTACACCCACACCACCCCAAAAAAAAAAAAAAAATATTGTAGTTACGCATCATTGTGCCCCAATTTCTCTTTTCTGCTTTTGTGTCTTGGTTATTTAGTTACATTCCCCTCCCTCCTGATTCTTCTATAGTTATTCAATTTTGTTGTCGAGTCCTTCCACTACACTTATAATTGTATCCAAATTTCTCCTTGTGTAGGTCTTTGTCCTTGATGTCTTGTGTACTTTTTACCAGTTTCTTTCTAATTTCATCTCGGATATTCATCTAGCCACTGTAATTTGTGGCTTCTCAACTGCCTTCTTAATTAAGAATTATGCTAACATAAACCATATGTTAGCTGATATTGTGGCCATCATTAGTACTCTGGATATTGTATTCGGAGAAGTTGATCATGGAAGAGAATGGTTCAGGTGTTTTCTTGTGGGAAAACAGAATTTATCTTGATTTTCTGGTTGTGCAAATTTTACAAATGCTAAACTACTGTATTTACATTTCAGACTTCAATGGAGGCACTTATTCATCACTTCAAGGTGTTCACGCAGGGCTACCAAGTCCCTCCCGGTGCCACCTTCACAGTTGTTGAAGCTCCAAAGGGTGAATTTGGCGTCTACCTGGTTTCTGATGGATCATCAAAACCATACAGGCAAATCCTTGATATATTTTTTAATTATCAGGGGGAAAGCACCAAGCCATTACCACTTTATAGCACTGGGAAGAGGGTCAGGGTAAAGATTTGGGATGGGACGGGGGGAAAGGGATGGTGCCCCAACCACTTGAATGGTCGGGGATTGAACGCCGACCTGCATGAAGCGAGACCGTCGCTCTACCATCCAGTCAAAGTGGCTGGACATCCTTGACATAGAAAACAATTTAAATGTGCTGTGCATCATATTGATATTAGCTTTTCCTCATTTGGAGCCAAGGTTTTTACCCCAAGCACAGTTCACCAACTGTATTATAGCCATGTCTCAGTATTCCCAGTTACTGCTGGGAACAGAGGCAAATGGAATGAAAGTATCCAGTCTTTCATTCCTGGTCAGGATTCTAACACAAGAGGACTTGGGTTAGAATCCACTTGGGTCATGACCAGCATTTTGTTTAATACACTTTGAAACCTTGTTACCTTTTGGAAACCCCCTTTTCTTGACAAGCTGGTCTAGTGGATTTTCATCACGCATTTGAGCAATTTTGTTGTCTAAGGCCGAGAGATTTTACAGCTACAATTTCATTTATGTACTCGTGTAGCTAAATAGGTTTATTACTTCAGAAGTTTCTTTTTTTCCTTTAACATTTTTGAGTTTTTTCCTCAAAAACCTTTCAGCCTCTGATAGCCACCTGTGTGTGTGTTGATTTCCAGAGTATAAACAATCATATTTTGTGAATTTCAAAGGTGGTTGAAGCTGCCTAAAGTTCTGGGTTATGTAGGGAGTTGAGGTGTTTACCCGAGAGACTGCAAGCAATGAGAGCCACAATTAAGTAAACTAGGGTATACAGGACTTGGAATGGACCGAGTATGATAAAAATACTTCTATGACACTAGAAAAGTAATGCATTCAAGAAATACATGCAAGACCTTGGAAAGAAGCACGTGAAATTATTATATACAGTGCTGTATTATTAGTTTTAATTTTATGGTTCTGTCATTGCACCCATCACTGCTGAATTCATATTTTGTAATTTTATTTTTCAGATGCAAGATCAAAGCACCAGGCTTTGCTCATCTAGCTGGATGTGATATGGTTGGGAAAAACCATATGTTAGCTGATATTGTGGCCATCATTGGTACTCTGGATATTGTATTCGGAGAAGTTGATCGTTAAAGAGAATATATTTGCTAAATTGGTAGTGACGTAACTATAATTTATGAACCAATGATAAAACTTAAGTGCTAGTTATGATTTAGACATTGAGAAATTTCACAATTAGTATGAAAATTTATGGATAGCTTTACCTGAATGTAATATAAGCTAGTTTCAGATGTACCGTTATTTTACATTAATGTTCATGTGTGTACATATTTTGAATGAAAAGTTCCAAGACATGTAATAAAAGGTAAAACAATGATATCTTACATTTGTCAATGAGATAACCTCGTGTGTAATTCCACAATCTGTCCTTCGTATACCATAGTACTTATGTCACATAATGCTCATAGTTCCTATGCTGCTAATGTTTGTAGTTTCCCTGTGGATTTACAGTTATTAGCTATCACCAGGCACCAAGCCTTCCTCACTTACGGGACCGCCGTGATCGCTACTGTCTTCGCTATCTTGCACGGTTCTTGCAACATCCTTCCTCACGCCTCTGTTGTGCTTTAACTTTTGCCCTTCCTGCGGTTCCTGTTCTTCTTCACCACCTCCCTCTTTGTCCGGTTATCTCGCTAACAGGATTCTCTTTGTTTGTATTTCTAATATTTCTCCTCGTGTTATTCCTTCTTTGCCCCCGTCGAGAATCCCCCTTCCGCAGTTTTGTATATCCTTAACAAGCATCACTAGAGCTTTTACCCCTACTACGGTTCTAAAACACCTTTTCCTTGAGCACTTTTCTTCTCACTCCCGATCCGTTTTCATCTTCACTGATGGGTCTAAGTCTGCGGACGGTGTTGGCTACTCTGTTGTTTTCCTGATTGCACTTATGTGTCGCTTACCTCCGGAGACTAGCATCTTCACAGCGGAACTTTATGCTATTCTATATGCTCTTCGTCTTTTTTTTTTTTTTTTTTTTTTTTTTTTTTTTTGAGATATATACAAGAGTTGTTACATTCTTGTACAGCCACTAGTACGCGTAGCGTTTCGGGCAGGTCCCTGGAATACGATCCCCGCCGCGAAGAATCGTTTTTTCATCCAAGTACACATTTTACTGTTGCGTTAAACAGAGGCTACAGTTAAGGAATTGCGCCCAGTAAATCCTCCCCGGCCAGGATACGAACCCATGACATAGCGCTCGCGGAACGCCAGGCGAGTGTCTTACCACTACACCACGGAGACTGTCCGTCTTCTGCTTTCTCGTTGTCAATCTTCCTTTGTAGTTGTTGTTGACTCTCGTGGTGCCCTCATGGGTCTCGGGTTCTTTAGTCCGGTTCATCCAGTGGTTGTCGAGATCCAGCATTGGCTGTTTTTTATTCACAGTAAATTTAAGTCGATTGTCGGTTGAGTTTTGCTGGGTTCCAAGCCATATTGGTGTCTCTTTAAATGAGCTTGCGGATGCTGCTGCCAGGGATGCTGTCCACTCTTGTCCCATCTCCCGTAAAAGTATTCCATATTCCGACTTTTACTCGGTTATCCATTCCTCCATCCTTACCCGTTGGCAGGCTTGTTGGTCTTCTGTTACTGGAAAAAAACTGCGTACTCTTAAGAGTCGTATGTCCTCTTGGCCATCCTCCTACTACCGTAACCGGCGATGGGAAACGGCTCTGGTGAGGTTGCGTATTGGCCATACTCGTTTAACTCATGGTCACTTGGAGCGCTGCCCTGCTCCATATTGTCCAAATTGCATTGTCCCTCTTACGGTCGTGCATACCCTTGTTGAATGTCCTGACTTCTGGGACGAGCGTGTGTCTTGTTTTCCGACCGTCCCCCGCGGTCGCTTGTCCGTCGATAGTCTTCTTGGTGACTTGAATACTTTTGATATCTTTCGCCTTATTCGTTTCTGTTCTCGTGTTGGCATCCTTGGTGATATTTAGCGCCCTCTGATTATCCCGCACATTTGATGGTGCTACATAGCCTTCCCGGTTTGGTGCCTTCTATTGATAATTACTTGTGGGACTGAGCACAGAGAACAGGACGGAGACTTGTGGGACTGAGCACAAGAGGACAGGACTGAGCACAGAGGACAGGACAGAGACCTTGTGGGACTGAGCACAGAGGACAGGACGGAGACCTTGTGGGACTGAGCACAGAGGACAGGACGGAGACCTTGTGGGACTGAGCACAGTGGACAGGACGGAGACCTTGTGGGGACTGAGCACAAGAGGACAGGACGGAGACCTTGTGGGACTGAGCACAGAGGACAGGACGGAGACCTTGTGGGACTGAGCACAAGAGGACAGGACGGAGACCTTGTGGGACTGGCATCGATTAACGTCTGCTACCTACCTTACGTAGATTCCGGGGATCAATAACCCTACGGCCCGGTCTCTGTCCAGGTCTCCTGATTAGTCGTCTGGTCCATAAACTTTGATTAGTCGATTCAATGTTGAAATAGCGTCGATTTAACGTTGCAATAGCGTCGATTTAACGTTGCAATAGCGTCGATTACCATTGCAATAGCGTCGATTAACGTTGCAATAGCGTCGTTTTACCGTTGCAATAGCGTCGTTTTACCGTTGTAATAGCGTCGATTTAGTGTCTGCTACGTAGCTTCCAGGGATCAATGCCCCCGCGCCGGTCTCCGGGGATCAATTACCCCCGCGGCCCGGTCTCCGTGGATCAATGGCACCCGCGGCCCGGTCTCCGGGGATCAATTACCCGCGGCCCGGTCTCCGGGGATCAATGGCACCCGCGGCCCGGTCTCCGGGGATCAATTACCCCCGCGGCCCGGTCTCGGGGATCAATTACCCCCGCGGCCCGGTCTCCGTGGATCAATGGCACCCGCGGCCCGGTCTCCGGGGATCAATTACCCCGCGGCCCGGTCTCCGTCCAGGCCTCTCGGTTGGTCGTCGTTCATAAGCTTTCAAAATTTATGGATCAGACGACCAACTGGGAGACTGGGCCGCGGGGACATTGATCCACGGAGGACCGGGCCGCGAGTGCCATTGATCCACGGAGACCGGGCCGTGGGTGCCATTGATCCACGTAAAGGTAGGTAGGAGACGTTAAATCGACGTTATTGCAACGTTAAATCGACGGAATTGCAACAGTAAATCGCCGCTATTGCAACGTTAAATCGACGTTACTGCAACGTTAAATCGACGTTACTGCAACGTTAAAGCGACGGTATTACCACCATAAATCGACTATTGTAGTATTGATCAATTTCAAATAGTCGATTTTACGTTGCAGTATCGTCGATTCAACGTCAATACCTTTGAATAAACCTTTTTAATTGCTCGTTTCATCCTTTCAATATTGTAGATTTAACGTAGAAATATCGTCGATTGAACATTGCAAAAGCGTCGGTATAACGTTGAAAGTGTTGATTTGACGTTTATTCAACGTCAAATCAACGTTCCAGTTGCGTCGATTTAACCTTGTCCATCAATGCAATAGCGTCGAGTATCTCAGATATCCAGCGGTGCCTCCAGATATCTGGAGATACCTCCAGCGATATCCTCTATATAGTCGGGTATGCCTCTAGGTATCCGGGGAGCTCATTTTATATAATGCAAATATAATCTTTTACCTTACCCGTCATGCTCAGTCTACAATTATCCAAAGATTAAACAAAATCTCTGCAGGTTATATGAAATAGTTTTAATCACTATTCCAAAGCATTTTTTATTTTATCTTCAGAAGTGGTGTTGTAACACAAACCACAAAGACAAGGTAATTAAACAATACGGGACAAGCATCAGTGTTTTAATGTATATAACTGCCTTTGAGGATTTAGATACTTGTATATAACGGGACTAATTAAATAATATAATTAGGTCAACGCAATGAACAAATTGATTATTGTATTAAGTTTTTATAATTTAAATAATATACCAGTACAATACCTCGCATAGAAAAAATATATCACTCAAAATTCAGACTTTTGCATATATCTAACTTCTCTGGGCGCGTGCAAAAATTATTGCATGTAATGTTACTTCACCGGGTATTAGTGTAGAGAATGGACTAATTTAAATGTGACCTCTGAGAGACCAACTATTAAATACCAGCCAATCTTAGAATACACAAATCATGAAAATGGCTTTTTCTAAGTGACCCGTGTAAGATATTGACAGGCGCTTTGCTTTTATTTAACTATTTAAAAGTAACAAGCCGAATTTTTTGTATTCTTTACTAACCAAAACCAAGTGAAGACACTGAGGTATAGTCTGAAATATGTCGGTAAACAAACTAGTAGGAACATTTATAGAAATAAACCGTAAAGTATAAATATACAAACTTAGAAATGAGAATGCAGCCTTTAGAAATTCAGTCTAATTATTTACATTAACCGTAACTTTGTCATCTAGCCTTAATACTTTGCGATGAGGACTTTAAGTATCAAGAAAGCAAGCTACTCAATCCCTAATCCATATAGATTGTCTATTTTAGATATGCTACCATTACTGGCATGACCTGACACTAACTTGTCATGCTGGCAAATGAAAGCCTAGGCACAAGAAAATGATTTTGGTCCCTTTTATTGGAACAAAATGTTTGGAACATTGACAACTAAAGAAAACGCTGCAAGATAATTTGGCAGGATTTAATCTTCACTGTCGCCCTGTGTGAATATTTCGCCGTTCATGTTTATTACTAAGATATGGCCTGGGATCACCTTGTCTGTCATCTTCACTCTTCTGGCCCAGTGTAGGATCGTCTATCATTTACACAGACCGCCTTAGCCATTTCCTGGACACAAAGGCACTGTATCACTGCAACAGTCTGTGGCACAGCCACAATATCCAGCTGCAGCAGCCACGTGCACCTCCCACCAAGCAGCAGACGCCATTGTAGTGCCTCTGATAAAGATTAAGCCACCCAAGAGGTGGCACGGGCATGAATAGCCCGTAAGTAGTGCCTCTTGTCTCTGCGTTCTTTTATATCTTGTCTTAATTACCGGAGAAGGTAGGCAATTCCCCTTGTTCATCTTCAGAGGTGACTGTAGAGGAATCTTCAGAGGTGACTGTAGAGGAAGGTCCAACGTGATCTGTCGTAATGTTTTAATTCTGCCAGACTCCAGTAACGCTGCAAACAGAACACGCAGCTGACCTGTAAGTACAGAAATATATTAATGGTGCGTCCAGCAAAACTGTAAACCATTGTACACACAAAGGGCTGCTTGGCCACATGAACTGGAGCCCACCAACAAAAATACGTTTTAGAGAAATTGTCCATTTAGTAAATCCAGCAGGATTACCATATTTAAAAGTTTAATGCATATTTCAATAATTTACAAGTTAAACTAATAAAGTAAACTCACTTCTGGCGATAACTATCAAGTCTTCCTTATCCTTGTCTATACCAACTAGCTGGAAGACTGCCAATATAAGCAGTAAGAGTTGGCTCTACCCCAGCTGTAGGCGTTAGTCTTCACTCGCCACGAGATATGGTTTCTTACCAGCCCAAGTTTAATGCATCTAAAACTAAACTTTTCTAAATTTACTAAAATGGGACAATAATAGTTGTATTCTTTGTCACCGCAACACAAGACCATGATGACAACCCTGCAGCTTGGGTACTCTAAGTACATTACTCTGATTAAAAGTAACCAAATAAAACCAACATTTTACTTACCATGTTACCAAGTGTTGCACAGGATGGAGTGTAGAGTTTGCTGTAGCCTTTAAGGCTGAGCCAAGCTGGGGCTGAGGGACCAAACACCACCGTGGCACCTTAAATGCAGGAAGGGGTTGGAAGGACAACGGTGCTGCTTTAAGATTGAACCGTTTGAAGTTATATGGAAATGTTACCTTACCTTGAGGTTACCTTGAGGTGCTTCCGGGGCTTAGCGTCCCCGCGGCCCGGTCGTCGACCAGGCTTCCTGGTTGCTGAACTGATCAACCAGGCTGTTGGACGCGGCTGCTCGCAGCCTGACGTATGAGTCACAGCCTGGTTGATCAGGTATCCTTTGGAGGTGCTTATCCAGTTCTCTTGAACACTGAGGGGTTTGCCAGTTATGTCCCTTATGTATAGTGGAAGCGTGTTGAACAGTCTCGGGCTTGATGTTGATAGAGTTCTCTCAGAGTACCTGTTGCACCTCTGCCTTTCAACGGGGGTATTCTGCACATCCTGCCATGTCTTCTGGTCTCTTGTGATGTTATTTCTGTGTGCAGGTTTGGGACCAGCCCCTCTAATATTTTCCACGTGTAAATTATTATGCATCTCTCCCGCCTGCGCTCAAGGGAGTACAGATTTAGGCTCTTTAGTCGGTCCCAATAGTTTAGATGTTTTACCGAGTGGATTCTAGCAGTAAAGGATCTCTGCACGCTCTCCAGGTCAGCAATTTCTCCAGCTTTGAAAGGGGCTGTCATTGTGCAGCAGTACTCCACTCTAGAGAGCACAAGCGTTTTGAAAAGTATCATCGGTATAGCATCTCTAGTGTGAAAAGTTCTTGTTATCCAACCTGTCATTTTCTTGCAGTTGTGACGGCTACTTTATTGTGTTCTTTAAAGGCAAAGGTCTTCCGACATGAGTACACCCGATCCTTTACATTGCCTTTTCGTTCTATGTTATGATTTATCTGAGTTTTGTACGTGGTTTCCGTTTTTATATTTTCATTTTTTCCATAGCGCATGAGCTGGAACTTGTCTTCGTTAAACACCATTATTTTCTGTAGCCCATAGAAAGACCTGATCTACATCTGACTGGAGGTTTGCCGTGTCCTCTATGTTGCCTCTCTCATGAAGATCCTGGGTGTCATCTGCAAAGGATGATACAGTGCTATAGGTTGTGTTCTGTCTATGTCCGATATGAGGATGAGAAAAAGTACTGGAGCAAGCACAGTACCCTGGGGGACTGAGCTCTTAACGGTTGATGGGTGGTTATTTTGTTGACTATTACACATTGGGTTCTGTTGGTCAGGAAATTTTAGATCCATCTGCCTATTTTTCCGGTAATCCTTTTGAGCGCATTTTATGCGCAATAACACCATGGTCACATTTATCGAAAGCTTTTGCGAAATCTGTGTAAATTACATCAGCGTTTTGTTTGTCTCCATAGCATCTAATGCCATATAGTGGTCCAGCAACTGCGACAGGCAAAGAGCGCCCTGTCTGAAACCATGTGTCCGGGTTATGGAGATGCTGTGATTCCATGTATTTTGTGATCTATTCTTAGCACTCAAAATTTTTATGACGTGCGATGTTAACGCTATCGGTCTTAATTTTTTGCCTCTGCCTTATTTCCCCTTTTATGAGGAGTGCTATCTCTGCTTTTTTTAGTATGTGCTGGATAGACGCCAGTATCTAGGCTGTTGGTCTCACAATGTTGAAGGGCCTGCGATATGGTTTTTACAGTTCTTGAGATATGTAGTTTCCAAGAATCCGGGCCTGGTGCGAGTGCATAGGCATACTGTTTTGGGCTTCTTCAAAATCCAGTGGGGATAGGGTGACGTCTGATCTATGATGTTTTGATGTTGGTATCATATCCATGAAAAAAACATTTGGGTTATCAATCTTTAGTGCGTTTAATGGCTCGCCGAAGACAGAGTCGTATTGCTTCCTCAGTAGCTCCTCACTTTCTTTGTTCGTCATCGGTGAAAGTTCCATCTCCCTTTCGCAGGGGCCCGATAGCTAGATGTGGTTTTTTTATCTATTTTGCCTAGGAGAAAAATATTTCGGATTTCTCTCTATTTCACTGATGGCCTTTTACTCTCCCTGCTTCTCTTGGGTTTTTGTATGATTCTTGTAGCTAGAGTTCAATTTTTTCCATTTCTCTACCTAACCTTCTTCGCCGTTCTCGAGTTCTGTAAACTAGTTTCAAAATTGTTATCTCTTGGGACAACTGTCTAGTCACTTTCCCTGAAGGAGGACTCTGGTACGTGAGAGAATAGAGAGACTAGTGTATACAACTGGTTTTGTTCAGGAGACTGAAGGAACACCAAGAACCGTCTGGGGTGATGTAGTGGTCAGAGGACTACACCCACATCAGTATTTAAAGCAGAAACAATCCTGAAATTAGAGAAGTAATACCATTTTAAGACAGTGCATTAGACTACCCCAGCGGCACGAAGCATCGTTAATACGGCACACCAGGGTAAAAGTTATATTTAAGATTTACTATCTTTTTGTAATTAATGCTACACCTTTGTAGTAAAGGACTTACGAACAGTCCTTTTACTGTACACGAGTAAAAGCTAT
>WNGS01007182.1:1299925-1316478 GCA_020271785.1 Procambarus virginalis
CATGTGAATTCTTTAAATTCCATCTGCCATGTGATGCTTTATTCACTTGTTTTGTCCAGGTCATCTTGAAGGACATGTCAATCATGTAAGTCTCTTGTCTTCTCTAAGAGCTTAGCATTATTAGCAGACATGTTCATATAAGTCTGTTCAATTAATATGAAATGTGTGTAATTACACACTCATTCCCTTGTGTGTAATTACCCAAGTGTAGTTACGGGATGAAAGCTATGCTTGTGTCCCGTCTCCCAGCACACTCGTATAACGCTTTGAAGCTACTGAAGGTAGTGATGCTGCTATGATGGGGGGGGGGGGGTGTTTTATGTATGTGTGTGTGTATACTTGTATCTTTTTTTATGCAGTGTAAAACTTCTAGATTATTAACTGTACAGTATTGTATTTGTGTAATCTTTTAAATATACAATACAGTACTGATATTGTTTTTTATTATGCATATACTATATTATCAAATGTTTGGCTTGCAGCTATGTTTGGTGAAATGACACGTATCTTGAACCACTGCATGTTCTTGGGAACTCATGCATTGGATGTTGGAGCACTTACTCCATTCCTGTGGCTATTTGAGGAGCGTGAGAAGATGATGGAGTTTTATGAGCGAGCTTCTGGGGCTCGTCTCCATGCTGCATATGTTCGACCAGGAGGTGTGGCCATTGTGAGTGACTCATTTGATTCATGTTTTGTTTATCCTGTCACCTAATATATGATCTGAGGGTGAGTACTTCAATAGCCTCATTTCCATAGTGCATTAATTTTGGTTCTTTCAACCTCTATGAAAATTTTAGCATTTACATTAGAATGGTTTGAAGAAAAATTGTCTTATAATACACACTTAAGATGGCACATTTTTGCAATTAAGACCTTACAAATTCTCATCCCACCTTTTATATTTTCAAATGGATGTGTAGTCAAAAGAGGAGGAAGACAGTATACTGTAGATACTGTACATGTATATTGATAAAATGTTGTAGTTATGTATATTGTCTAATGTATATGGATGATATACAGCAATAGAATCAATAACAGTTTGGAGCTAAGCCTCTTTAAATTTGTTATATTAAAGTGCACATGGTGTTAATGAAGTAAAATAAAAAGCATAGTAGCAGTCCAGCAACCAGGAGGCCTGGTCGATGACCGGGCCGCGGGGACGCTAAGCCCCGGAAGCACCTCAAGGTATCCTCAAGGTAAGGTAGTAGTGTACTGCACATAGCAGACACTGATTCACAGCAAGTGAAATATAATGGGTTGATTAGGAGAAATACTGAAGGTGTTGACACACTTGTGTGGGTGATAAAAATTAAGTTCTTTTTAAAATGATCTATAAATTTCTTTGTCATATGCTAAGCTTATTTATTTTATTTATTTATATACAAGAAGGTACATTGGGTTTATGAGAGTACAGAGACTTGAAGTTTTACATTCTTGTAAAGCCACAAGCACGCGTAGCATTTCGGGCAGAATTTTTAATGATACATACCATTGCTTAAAATATTACAGTACTAACCTTTTGGTTAAACATAATCCCTGTCAAATTCAGAAACATCTCAATTTCCTTTCCCATTTTCTTTATTCCTAGTTTTTAATTACCAGAAATTTTTAGAAAGGATCATTTGAAGGTTAGGTGAGTTAGGACCTGTAAGTTTGCTATCCCTCAGATAATGGGATGTAGTTTCACACACTTGTACTGTTTTATTTTCCTGCATGAAATTGTTTGTGTACCTCGAGAAAAACTTTTAACGCCTCTAACATCTGTTGGTTACCCCATAATTCCCACAAATCTGTTCTCGCTGGTTTAAATAGGACATCCCTATTGGCCTGATGGATGATATCTACGAGTTCATCAGCAAGTTTGGCGAGCGCCTTGATGAGGTGGAGGATGTACTCACCAGCAATCGTATTTGGAAACAACGAACAATTGGTATTGGAACCGTTTCTGCCGAAGATGCCCTTAACTATGGTTTTAGGTATGTTTTCGTTGTTTATTTTGTTTTATCATGAACTGAGAATAGTTTTACACAAATTTTCTTGAAATTTAGTACAGTGCTCTGGAAGAAATTTGTGATCCCTGCCTCCCAATCCTGGATGTAATAAGGCAACCATTCCTTATTAGTAAAATTGTTTACAATATTAAAGCAAAACTGTTCTTGTGTATACAGTAATTGTAATATTAACAATAACAGCATCACTAACCATTTTATCTGTAGGCCGACTACTTTTCTGCTGCATTGCTTTATCATTTTCACTTTCAGCATAATGGGCAAAGCTCTAAAGTTTAACCATTAAAATACCATATAGTAGAGGTATAACAATTATTTTTCCTACTCGCTATATATATATATACAGTATATATATATATAGTGCACATGATACTTTTTGGAACATCGCTTGTCACTTGACTAATTTCTTCAAAATTAATCGGAGAATGAATTGTCCATTATGTCAAAATACACATCTTGTATTTTGATGTAAAATGGTGGTAGGCTGCATTTTGATTTCAACGAAATATCAAGAAATGAATGGAAAAATGACTTGAGTGCCAATGACAAAACATATATCTTTGATTGAAAACAAATAATTAGGCCGTTCAAATACAATAATGAATGGTGGAACGGTGCTACTATATACATTGCCTCAATTTTCCAAGTTTTCTACTGCTACATATAGTACAGTACTGTATATACTTACAAGAACAAAAATAAAGAATCAGAGGAAGAAATTGACTCAAAATAAAATATGCTATTATGCTTGTAAATTGATACTACTTTGCATAATTATATACATACAATACCTGTACTGTGAAAGATTTACACTGCATTGTCTTCAATGCACAAGACACAATAACTTCTACAAGTTATATATAGTATAAAAGAATTTTAAATAAGTTTGTGAAAAATATTGAGGTATGAGTTGTGACGAGAGAAGTGTTTTGCACCGTCACCAGTAGGCAGTGATTGGTCCTACTGGTTGGATCAGGATTGTAATACTATAGGCCTATTGACTCTCCCATACCCAGAACTTTTGATTTATTTTCTTGGTTAAGAGCTGCTATTCAACACAAATAACAAGTCTTGTGNTAGTTTCCCTTGAAAATCTTCATAGAAAACACAGACCTTACCTAACCTACTTAGTATGTTAAGATAAGCATCTTATTGCTTCGAAATTACAATATTACCTAACCTATACCTATAATAGGTTAAGTAACAATTGTAATTACGAAGCTATAAGATGCTTATTTTAAACATACTAAGTAGGTTAGGTAAGGTCGGTGTTTTCTATGAAGATTTTCAAGGGAAACTATTATGTTAAGTAGTCACTATGCACTTATTTAATAAGTCAATATTGACTATACGAATTGGCGAGGACGGGTTTGTAACATATATCCATCTTCCTATCTTTCCGGTGATCCCTTTTGAACGTATTTTGAGCGCAATAAGACCATGGTCATATATAATACATTGGTATTGATAATACATATACACGTAAATAATACGTTAACATTAGTCGAAATCTTTTGCGAAATCTCTATTTCGTCAGTCTTTTGTTTGTCTTACATTTTCTATTTTCCCTTATGGTCAAATTTCACCTTCAAATACGTTCAAAATTAGCTCTCAAGCCTAATATTTCAAATATCCATCGTATTTTTCAAACCGCAAGTCAGTTTGGACATTAAACAAATCTCCAATTTCCATTATGGTGAAATTTTCTGACACAAATTTCTTACAGGGTGATTGCACGTATTTAAAGTTTTAAATTTAGTCTTTTTATGAAGAAATTTTAGCCACGCGCCGTGTGCAAAAATGACGTCACCGCGTGTCGCGTGCAAAGGTGTCAGTTGTCGTGCGGAAGTCGGAGGAGAAGGACGCACGCCGTCGCTCCAGAGGAAGAAAGTTATTTATGGCTTATGGAGAAGAATTTATGAGGACCTGTGTGAAGGCGATTGATTGATGAAGATTAATCTACCCAAGAGGTGACACGGGCGTGAATAGCCCGTAAACCTGAGGGCGATTGGTGGCGTATCTCTTAAATCCTGGCAACGAATAGGGGCAGTTAATCCTACAAAGGGGATTTGTTGAGGTGTACCTGATTGTGGCTCCATCTGTCCTCTCTGGGGAGGACATTGACTATCCATCTATCCTGTGGCTCCATCTGTCCTCTCTGGGGAGGACATTGACTATCCATCTACCCTGTGACTCCATCTGTCCTCTCTGGGGAGGACATTGACTATCCATCTATCCTGTGGCTCCATCTGTCCTCTCTGGGGAGGACATTGACTATCCATCTACCCTGTGACTCCATCTGTCCTCTCTGGGGGAGGACATTGACTATCCATCTACCCTGTGACTCCATCTGTCCTCTCTGGGGAGGACATTGACTATCCATCTACCCTGTGACTCCATCTGTCCTCTCTGGGGAGGACATTGACTATCCATCTACCCTGTGACTCCATCTGTCCTCTCTGGGGGAGGACATTGACTATCCATCTATCCTGTGACTCCATCTGTCCTCTCTGGGGGAGCACACTGACTATCCATCTACCTGTGGCTCCATCTGTCCTCTGGGGGGGAGGACATTGACTATCCATCTACCCTGTGACTCCATCTGTCCTCTCTGGGAGCACATTGACTATCCATCTACCCTGTGGCTCCATCTGTCCTCTGGGGAGGACATTGACTATCCATCTACCCTGTGGCTCCATCTGTCCTCTCTGGGGAGGACATTGACTATCCATCTACCCTGTGACTCCATCTGTCCTCTCTGGGGGAGGACATTGACTATCCATCTACCCTGTGACTCCATCTGTCCTCTCTGGGGGAGGACATTGACTATCCATCTACCCTGTGACTCCATCTGTCCTCTCTGGGGGAGGACATTGACTATCCATCTACCCTGTGACTCCATCTGTCCTCTTTGGGGGAGCACATTGACTATCCATCTACCTGTGGCTCCATCTGTCCTCTCTGGGGAGCACATTGACTATCCATCTACCCTGTGGCTCCATCTGTCCTCTCTGGGGAGCACACTGACTATCCATCTATCCTGTGGCTCCATCTGTCCTCTCTGGGGAGGACATTGACTATCCATCTATCCTGTGGCTCCATCTGTCCTCTCTGGGGGAGGACATTGACTATCCATCTACCCTGTGACTCCATCTGTCCTCTGGGGAGGACATTGACTATCCATCTACCCTGTGACTCCATCTGTCCTCTCTGGGGGAGGACATTGACTATCCATCTACCCTGTGACTCCATCTGTCCTCTCTGGGGAGCACATTGATGTGTGCTGGAGGAAGATCGCGTCTACACTTTCCTTCCCACCTTTGGAGATTACATCTTGAGACAGGCACAAAGGTGTACATCACCACTGGCTCTTTACCCTCTGGCCGACCTCTTCCTCGTCCTTCCATGCCTTCCTACTCCCTATCTTTCCTCACCTACTCCCTCCCTACCTACCTACCTACCTACCTACCTACCTACCTACCTACCTACCTGATTTAGGCGGCAGTGGAGTAAAAAAAGTGGAATTATTTTGGGAGATGCCCGACTGTCCTTTGTTTTTGTTGGGAAGCTGGTGAGTGGGCAAAGGTTTGGGGAAGTCCGACACCCTTCATATGACCTGGCTACACCTGGTGGTGGTGGTGGTGGTGGTAGTGGTTCTGGTGGTGGTAGTGGTGATGGTGGTAACAGATCTCACCACAGCGCCTTATCCTTGCAGTATTATGCGGAGAACACACATATGTCAAGCTTGTCCCTGCCTCCATGAACTATTGGGCAATACTGTAGAATAATCCCCACATTACAAATCCCCCCCGAGGACAAAACCCCCTAACCTAAGTATTAAATTAAATCAATTATATCTGCTAATTAGAATATTATTAAATGGTAAGGTCCGAAAATAGAAAAAAAAGAGGCTTTTTCTCATGTTTTAATTAACCAACTTCGGGAGGTATGTTTTGTCCAGGAAGTTCCTGTTTTAATGGGTGTTATCTTAAGGTGGGGTTTTTCCCCCCAGACCCCCATCGGGTGAGCATTATACGGGCTCACCATAGCCCGTGCTACTCTCTAAAGATGTGTGTGTGTGTATTCATCTAGTTGTATTCACCTAGTTGTCCTTGCGGGGATTGAGCTCTGCTCTTTCGGCCTGCCTCTCAACTGTTACTAATCCCCCCCCCCCAGGAAGCAGCCCATAGCAGCTGTCTAACTCCCAGGTACCTATTTACTGCTAGGTAACAGGGGCATCAAGATGAAAGAAACTCTGCCCATTGTTTCTCACCGGCGCCGGGAATTGAACCCTGGACCATAGGATTACGTGTGCAGCGTGCTGTCCACTCAGCCACCGGCCCCCTGTGTGTGTGTGGAGGGGGGGGGAGGGCAGGGTTGAGGGTACAGGAGGCGTGTGTTCAAATGACAGCAGCGAATAACTCCCCTGATAAACTACCCATTTCAACTGATTACTGAAGAAATGCTAAAATAGTTAAACAATAATATAACACTAAGACAATTATGTAATAATGACAGCGAGGAAGATCATTTTGCTTTGCAGACGATGAGTCACAATAACGTGGCTGAAGTATATTGACCAGACCACACACTAGAAGGTGAAGGGACGACGACGTTTCTCAAGTAGATTGTTGATTTGAGAATGGTCCAGGACGGACCGAAACGTCGTCGTCCCTTCACCTTCTAGTGTGTGTGGTCTAGTCAACATCATTTCGCTTTCATTACGGCGCCCTACAAGGCAAGGAAAGATGGGTAGGTGAGAGTGGATGGGAAATGCCTGGTGAAGGTCGGTGTGTAATGGCGGTGGCGGCGGCCGCCGAGGGATTCCCTGCCCCTCGTAACTACATCAGCCCTAATCTCCCAGAGGCTCTGTACCACCAGATCTCAAGGTTGTATGTTCCTCGGCCGCATCTCCACGCGTGGTCTATGCAAGCAGGCACATATTATATTTCCAGCTGGCTTGTCCCAACTGGAACTAGACATTAGTGTTGGTTTGAAGCCTATTGGTGCATCAGATACCAACCAATATAAACCTATTTACGGGGTCCTTTCGGCAGCTTCTACCGGAAATATCAACAGATCATATATAATTAATATTCAAGGTCTAATACTCTGTCCCTAATATATATTTTTGTTTTCTAAGAAAGGTTAAGATTGATTATCAAGGACTTGTATATTTCTTCGAAATTCCGCGTAAATTATTTGCTAAAGTGTAAACGGTCGAGAAAATTTGGCAACGATGCTTTAATAGCCTAACATTATAGCCTGCAGGATTATTTGTTTACTTCCGTAAGGCTTTTGACGCCATTGGTTGATACCTGGTTGATGGGGTTCTGGGAGTTCTTCTACTCCCCAGTCAAGCCTGGCCCGAGGCCAGGCTTGACTTGTGAGAGTTTGGTCCACCAGGCTGTTGCTTGGAGCGGCCCGCAGGTCAGGCTTGACTTGTGAGAGTTTGGTCCACTAGGCTGTTGCTTGGAGCGGCCCGCAGGCCCACATACCCACCACAGCCCGGTTGGTCCCGCACTCGTTGAAGGAAACAATCTAGTTTTCTCTTGAGCTTTTCTTATTCAATACCTTACAGACAAACTGTACCGTGCTGGTCTCTGAAGCACAGATACGCGTGTATACTTAACAAGAGTCAAAGTCAAGCTGTTGTGGTCAAAGTCAAGCATCTCACATTGGCTGCAGGAGTATGATAATGTTGCCGCCGTTGATAATGCTTGCAGTTGTAGCCAGTAAACATTATACTCGCTCCAACCTCTCATTATATTAGTGACAAACTGAATTAGCACTAATTGCGGAGCTATAATTTTTGCCCTAATTACAGGTAACATTCTTTCCATCTTATGGGAGGAAGCTGAGGTGTAGTCCTATAATATAAGCATCGAGAACCGAATAACCAACGAGCACCGCTCCTGTGCCAGGTAAGCTACGGGCTCACCATAGCCCGTGCTACTTACCCCGCTCCTGTGCCAGGTAAGTTACGGGCTCACCATAGCCCGTGCTACTTACCCCGTTCCTGTGCCAGGTAAGTTACGGGCTCACCATAGCCCGTGCTACTTGGAACTTGTTCCGAGTAGCTGAATCAATAACAACAACAACAACGAATAACCAACAGTACAATTTCCACAGTGATTTAGATAACTTCAGTTCAGACGCTTCGGATTTACCACACCTCTTCAACCTCAAGAATGTAGCACTCGGCGTGTACAGTTCTACTCGACACTACAGCTTCGACACAGAGCAGACAACAGAATACGACCCCATCGAGCTACAACGCTCTCGTTCCCCATCGAGTTTAGACACTCACGATTCCCCATCGAGCCGCTCTGCTCCAAGTTCCGCCTCAACGTCTTCCACACTGCAAACAACCGATTGCTATTATCAAGTCCACTAAATAAATATGAATCCCACTAAACACTGTGTATCTAATCTACCCAATAATGTAACATAATCGTACGGTTCACAGTAAATAGTCTCGGCTATCAAATAGAACTCTAAAAGTCTTATTAGACGAATTTGAGAAAAATGCAGAAGAGTGCAAGCAGGAACGAACAGATGTGCTGTTCATTGCTATGAAATGTGTCAAACGAAACATTTGTATGAGACAAATCAGTAGACAGTGTCACGCCTCGAATACCACTAGGCTACTAGTATCTATGGCAGTCCGGTAAACGTTAATTGAAACTTTTCTCACCTAACCTTTCCGAGTAGGCCGGACCACTCAATCAGAAAACGGGACAGTACGTCACTTTTGTGAGTCGATTTCAATTCAAATTCACTTTTGGCCATAGCGCGCATACGAGCCAAAAGCAATGCTATTTTTAAGAGGACGGGTTGATAAGGTCCCGAGGAAGGGACGTGTAAGGTGGGTGGACAAAGGCACCTACACACTACAGTACAACACTAAATGGCTCATGAACAAATCCACAAGGGCCGTGACGAGGATTCGAACCTGCGTCCGGGAGCATCCCAGACACTGCCTTAATCGACTGAGCTACGACAGGGTAAAAAGAGCTGAATGTCTAAATGGCTCATTTTTTTCAATATCAAATGCAGAGAGAAAATTTCACAAGCTGCATGAAATGGTAAATCATTTTATTGTAAATGAAAAAGATATCCGAAATCCTTACAGTCTAGTTCATTCTCGACTCAATCTGGAATTGCGGGTTTGAATCAGATATGAATGGGCACGTTTCCTATCACCTAATGCATCTGTTCACCTAGCAGTAAGTACCCACGAGTAATTACGGGATTGCATCCTGGGGGAAGGGTAGAGGGGAGAAGATATGTAGTTTGTCCCCCAGATATAGGCCAACATATATATATATATATATATATATATATATATATATATATATATATATATATATATATATATATATATATATATAATCACAATCAAAATGATTGTGATTAATGACAAAATGATTGTAATTAATGACAAAATTATTGTAATTGACGATCTCATGATGAGTATGGGGTGCACAATAAATGCAGCACAGAGTGAGTATGGGGTGCACAAAAAAATACCGCTCACATAATGAGTATGGGGTGCACAATAAACAAGCCGCTTCTGGAAGCAAAAATCAAACAACCAAGATGTTTTCAGGACAAACATATAAATTGTGACACTAGCTCTCCACGTATGTCAGTTGCTTAATTTAGAACCTGTACTTGTGGTCGATCTCGAACCCATTGTTGATGTGACTACTTATATTGTATATTGTAACTAGCTCATCAAGATTGTAACTTGCTTAGCTAAATGAATTGTGGGGTTCAGCCCCTGAGCCCATTATGTGCCGCTGTAACCCTTTCCACTACCGCCCACGGGATGGGTATTGGGTGCATAATAAATGAACTAAACTAACTTTTCCTTCAAGTCAAAGACGGTAGATATTGAACTGTCTAAATCTCTGGTGGACCCCCACTTAAACTACTGCATCTAAGCATGGATACAATAGCCTCATCTTCAGAAAGACAGCTGCCTTGAAGAAAGTTCAACACCGGGCGACACAAATCATTCCTGAACTAATGAATAACTCATGCTAACACGGTTGAGAGCCACAGGAAAACTGCAAACCAGACAAGACAAAGCTTATCTCATCGAAACTTTAATATTGAACAATTTGGAGGATTTTGATCCAGACAATTTCTTAAAAAAAAAAAGACATATTTACCCTGTAACACATACAAGGAGCAACGGTTATAAACTCAAGTCACAATGTAAGACAGAAAACAGGAGATGCATCTTCACCCATAGGGTTATCAACTTGTGGAACCGCCTACCCGCCCAAGCCCTAAATGCTAAAAAACTTATGCAATTCCAGATCAAGTTCGATAAAATCAGGACAATTGGGGGGGGAGGGAATCTTTGACAAGCCGCTGGCTCCCCTGTCCTCGTCGAGGCCACTAGAGAGATAGTGGCCCTCGGGTAAATTCAGGTAAATTAAAAACTTTCTTCTGGAAAATGTAATGCGTTAATACGTCAAGACATTGGTTGACTTGGCACAAATACGGACCGACACACGCAGAGACAAAAACTGGTGTAGTAGGCTAACTACACCGTGTAGTAAGCTAACTACACCGTGTAGTAAGCTAACTACACCGTGTAGTAAGCTAACTACCCCGTGTTGACAATATGAGGGCGGGAAGTGGCAGTTTTCCCTAGCACCAGTCATGATCACAGCTGGTAAGCCCACTGTTTACCTTCTTTGTCTCCACTCTCTCTCCTTTTTCTCATTCCCGCGTGTTCTATATACCTCTGGGCAGGTCACGCGGCAAAATATTGACAACATATTCCATGCTTTCAGAAATGGTTTACCCCCATGCAATTTTATCGTGTTTTGAAGTCACCGTGTTTTATAAGCGCAAGTTGATAATGTTTCAATACGTTTGTTCCATTTTTGGGAACTACTAGGCTTGGCAAGTCATGATGTGCCTCTCAGATCTCTGGAACGACTAAGAATATTCTTAGTCGAAAGTCTTCATTTCCCGACATCTTGGTATTAAACTTGCCGTTCTGTACACAATTTGCAACTCAACAGATCTCGATTCACGTTATCTAACGTGTTCAGTATATTTCAATGTTTCAAAGTTTGATCCACCAAGTTTGAATCAGGAACTTTAATCGTGGCAACTTTAACAAGTGGTTAAAGTTATAGCTGGACTAAAAGACGTCATCAATCCTGTAGTTACCATCTCCTGATAAGACAAACAATGCCACAGTTCATTATGGACCAGCCCGAAACGCTGCGCGTACTAATGGCTTTACAAGAATGTAAATACTATGCTATGTATTCTCACAACCCAATGTACCTTCTTGTATATAAATAAATAAATAAATAAACCAATACACAGCTCGCCATTATATGATCTTCATAAAATACACAAACCGGATCGACCATAACAAAATTAGGCTTCCAGGGAGACTAATCACTTGCTAAGCTTTCAAGCATAACACGCTAGAATATCTCTTGGAAATCTAGAAAAAGCCTAATGTAGTCCCAATATTTAAAAACCTCAATGCCGGCCTGACAGCTGAGTAGCACTTCGGAGTCGTAGTCCTGTGGCCCGGGTTCGATTCGCGCCGGAGAGAAAACAAAAATAGGCAGAGTTTCTTTCACCCTGATTCCCCTGTTACCTAGTAGTAAATAGGTACCTGGGAGTTAGACAGCTGTTATGGGCTGCTTCCTGGGTGTGTGTGTGTATTCACCTATTTGTGCTTGCGGGGGTTGAGCTCTGCTCTTTCGGCCCGCCACTCAACTGTTACTAACTACTAACCTAACTGTTTTTCACACACACACACACACACACACACACACACACACACACACACACACACACACACACCACACACCACACACACACACACACACACACACACACACATACAAACACACACACACACACACACACACACACACACACCACCACACACACACACACACACACACACACACACACACACACACACACACACACACATACACACACACACCACACACACACACACACACACACACCACACACACACACACACACACACACACACACACACACACACACACATACACACACACACACACACACACACACACACACCACACACACACACACACACACACACACACACACACACACACACACACACACACACACACACACACACACATACACACACATACACACACACACACACACACACACACACACACACCACACACACACACACACACACACACACACACACACACACACACACGATCCTCGGGATCCAAGAGTCAATGCTCGATCCTGCAAGCAAAAATAGGTGAGTACACACACACACACACACACACACACACACACACACACACACAGGAAGCAGTCCGTAACAGCTGTCTAACTCCTAGGTACTTATTTACTGCTAGGTAACAGGGGCATCAGGGTGAAAGAAACTGCCTATGGTTTCTCGCCGGCGCCAGGAATCGAACCCCGGACCCCAGGATTACGGGTACAGCGTGCTGTCTACTCAGCCACCGCCCCCTCCCGGTGTGTGTGTAATTACCTAAGTGTAATTACGTAAGTGTAGTTACAGAATAAGAGCTACGCTCGTGGTGTCCTGTCTTCCCAGTACTCTGTCACACACACACACACACCCCGTGTGTGTGTGTGTGTGTGTGTGTGTGTGTACTCACCTAGTTGTACTCACCTAGTTGTGCTTGCGGGGGTTGAGCTCTGGCTCTTTGGTCCCGCCTCTCAACCGTCAATCAACAGGTGTACAGTTTCCTGAGCCTAATGGGCTCTATCATATCTACACTTGAAACTGTGTATGGAGTCAGCCTCCACCACATCGCTTCCTAATGCATTCCATTTGTCAACCACTCTGACACTAAAAAAGTTCTTTCTAATATCTCTGTGGCTCATTTGGGCACTCAGTTTCCACCTGTGTCCCCTAGTGCGTGTGCCCCTTGTGTTAAACAGCCTGTCTTTATCAACCCTGTCGATTCCCCTGAGAATCTTGAATGTGGTGATCATGTCCCCCCTAACTCTTCTGTCTTCCAACGAAGTGAGGTTTAATTCCTGCAGTCGCTCCTCGTAGCTCATACCTCTCAGCTCGGGTACTAGTCTGGTGGCAAACCTTTGAACCTTTTCCAGTTTAGTCTTATGCTTGACTAGATAGGGACTCCATGCTGGAGCCGCATACTCTAGGATTGGTCTGACATATGTGGTATATAATGTTCTGAAAGATTCCTTACACAAGTTTCTAAAGGCCGTTCTTATGTTAGCCAACCTGGCATATGCTGCTGATGTTATCCTCTTGATATGAGCTTCAGGGGACAGGTCTGGCGTGATATCAACCCCCAGGTCTTTCTCTCTCTCTGACTCTTGAAGTATTTCATCTCCCAAATGATACCTTGTATCTGGTCTCCTGCTTCCTACCCCTATCTTCATTACATTACATTTGCTTGGGTTAAACTCTAACAGCCATTTGTTCGACCATTCCTGCAGCTTGTCCAGGTCTTCTTGAAGTCTCAAGCTGTCCTCCTCTGTCTTAATCCTTCTCATAATTTTGGCGTCGTCAGCAAACATTGAGAGGAATGAGTCTATACCCTCTGGGAGATCATTTACGTATATCAGAAACAGGATAGGTCCAAGTACAGAGCCCTGTGGGACTCCACTGGTGACTTCACGCCAGTCTGAGGTCTCACCCCTCACTGTAACTCTCTGCTTCCTATTGCTTAGGTACTCCCTTATCCACTGGAGCGCCCTACCTGTTACTCCTGCCTGTTTCTCCAGCTTATGCATCAACCTTTTATGGGGTACTGTGTCAAAGGCTTTCCGACAGTCCAAAAAAATGCAGTCCGCCCACCCTTCTCTTTCTTGCTTAATTCTTGTCACCTGATCGTAGAATTCTATCAAGCCTGTAAGGCAAGATTTACCCTCCTTGAACCCATGTTGATGGGTTGTCACGAAGTCTCTTCTCTCCAGATGTGTTACTAGGTTTTTTCTCACAATCTTCTCCATCACCTTGCATGGTATACAAGTTAAGGACACTGGCCTGTAGTTCAGTGCCTCTTGTCTGTCACCCTTTTTGTATATTGGTACTACATTAGCAGTCTCCATATTTCTGGTAGGTAGGTGTGTGTGTGTGTGTGTGTTGTGTGTGTGTGTGTGGTGTGTTGTGTGTGTGTTGTGTGTGTGTGTGTGTGGGTGTTTGGGTTTTGTGTTTTATGTGTGGTGTGTGTGGGGTGTGTGTGTGTGTGTGTGTGTGTGTGTCTGTGTGTGTGTGTGGTGTGTGTTGTGTGTGTGGTGTTGTTACTCACCTAGTTGTGTACTCGCCTACGGTGTGTGTGTGGGGTGTACTGTGTGTGTGTGTGTGTGTGTGTGTGTGTGTGTGTGTGTGTGTGTGTGTGTTTGTGTGTGTGTGTTGTGTGTGGTGTGTGTGTACTCACCTAGTTGTGTACCGCCTAGGTGTGTGTGTGTGTGTGTGTGTGTTGTGTGCTGTGTGTGGTGTGTGTGTGTGTGTGTGTGTGTGTGTGTGTGTGTGTGTGTGTGTGTGTGTGTGCTCACCAGTTGTGTACTCGCCTAGGTGTGTGTGTGTGTGTGTGTGTGTGGTGTGTGTGTGTGTGTGTGTGTGTGTGTGGTGTGTGTGTGTGTGTGTGTGTGTTGTGTGTGTGTGTGTGTGTGGAGAAAAAAAATAGTAGTTAGTAACAGTTGAGAGGACGGACCGAAAGAGCAGAGCTCAACCCCCGCAAGCACAACTAGGTGAATCATATTACTTGGAATGGCGGAGCCGGATGTAGAATAGAGAGGTACATTAAAGAGTACAAGCTTGAGAAGCAGAGTCCGGTCCCCCCCCCCCCCCACACCACCCCTCTCCACACTTACCACGTGAAGTGTAAGGCAAGGTGCGTGGCTTCTTGAATCACGGAATCACTGTCGATACATAAGCAGAACCAATGGTATATGATTACGAACGTATAAGATACTGTGAGCTGAGAGACAAAGATATGGAAGAGTAGAGAGAGAGGTGGTGATCTCTAGATAGGGAGAACAATAGACTGTGGGTAAATACTGGTTCGGTAACAGGTTGTTGATTTGTGGAACCAATTACCGCATAACGTGGTGGAGGTGGGATCCCTCGATTGTTTCAAGGGGGTTGGACAGTATATGAGTGGGATTGGGTGGTATAGTAGGGCCTGCATCGTATAGGCTAATAGGCCTTCTGCGTTGCCTTTTGTTCTTAGTTTATGTTCTTATGTCTAATTAAATACAGCTCAACCTATATGAAATCAACAGCAGGACTAGCCTACCTACTCATTCATTTATATGTCAACCGCGCTAGAAACAATCCACGACTCCCATGTCTTTATGTTACCATAATTGTTCTATAAATCTACAACACCATTACCTACCTTGAGGTGATTCCTTAAGGATTTCGGGCTTAGCGACCCCGCGGCCCGTCTCGACCACAGACCAGTATTTACCCAGGTCTTTTCTGACTACAAACCCAGTTTGTAGCCATTGTTTAATGTCATGTTATAACATGACCTCCTTGTTATGCCCATTCAGTTATTTAAATGGATGAAAGAAGCTACCTCGCTTGGGTAAATACTTTTTGGCCTATACCATCTGCATTTTCCTTAATTTATCTTTTGTTAAACTGTGTAATTAGGCTTATGAAGATATAACTTATTATCTAAGTGAATTTGGGGGTACAGTTCCTGAGATTGTACCCCTTCCACTACCGCCCCGGGGAATGGGTATGGGGTCCACTACCACCACGGGGATGGGTATGGGGTCCACTACCCCCACGGGATGGTATGGGGTCCATACCACCCCGGGGATGGTAGGGGTCCACTACCGCCCGGGGATGGGTATGGGGTCCACTACACCCACTGGATGGGTATGGGGTCCATCTACACCCACGGGGATGGGTATGGGTCCACTACCACCCACGGGGAATGGGTATGGGGTCCACTACAGCCCAGGGGATGGATATGGGGTCCACTACCGCCCCGGGGATGGGTATGGGTCCACTACCGCCTCAGGATAGGTATGGGGTCCACTACAAGCCCACGGGGATGGGTATGGGGTCCACTACCGCCCACGGGGTGGGTATGGGGTCCACTACCACCCACAGGATGGGATGGGGTCCACTACCGCCCACGGGGATGGGTATGGGGTCCACTACCACCCACGGGGATGGGTTGGGGTCCACTACAGCCCACGGGGATGGGTATGGGGTCCACTACCCCCTCAGGATAGGTTATGGGGTCCACTGCACGCCCACGGGGACTACCACCTCCGGATGGGTATGGGAATCCTACCCATCTATACTATCGCGTAGTTTAACTTGCGACGCCATCGAAGTATCAAAAACTTCGACAGGGATTTTGGTCTCATTTATACTTGAAAAATAAGCTTTGAAGAATACAGTCTGATTAGATCGAAGTGGGTAAAGCGATGCCATAGGAGCCAGATTCCACGAAAGCACTTACCAAGCCACTTACAGAAGCCTGTACATCTTTCCTCAATCTTATGGCGGCTTTGTTA
>WNGS01007182.1:1341739-1353590 GCA_020271785.1 Procambarus virginalis
ACCAGCGGGAAACGCTCGTTAATCGACCTAAAACCCGTCGGTCGAGACATATTTTCTGCGAGTGGCTTGCTCGGTACTCGAAATGCTCATAACTGGGGCCGCTCATTACTAGAGGTTCCACTGTATTTTATATTTGTGCCTTCCTTCAGACTTGAGAGCATTACATGTACACTGTCTAGCATGGGGGGGGTGGTCATTTGCATGCTGTGCTGATGCTTTGTACACTTCATACCAAAATTCTAATTTTAATATATGTAGGTGTAGTACACTCACATTAATGCATACTCTTTGAATAGTTATAGCTTTTTGTTGTTGTTGTGTATACCTTATGTAAGTATTGTATAGTACAGTATGCTTTCCTAATTGTGCTAGCGGGGATTGAACTCTGGCTTTCCGTTCCCCGCCATTCGGCCTTCAATTGACTGGTGTAGAGGTTCAAGGCTATTAGGCTTGAACTGTTATATCTACATCTGAAGTTGTATATGGAGATTACCACCACCACCACCTTGCTTTTTAGTGCATTTCGGTTTATTTTGACACTAAAAAAAATAATAAATCTGTGGCTTACCTGGGTACTTCATTTTCATCTGTCTTCCCTTGTGTACCATACCCACTAAATATTGTCCTAGAGGCATTCTTGGTTCACTCTTCTTTCTCATTTACAACCATAGTCAACCAGATCATGTGCAACACTGGCTGCACTGGGTGAGAGCACTCGATGTAAGGAAAACGTAATTACGTTTCAATAGGCAACCTGTCCATACATCTGGAAAAATGCTTTCATGATGTGTAATGATTGAGCAGATTCTGTGACCTTCAAAACTGGCCCCTGGACTCTGTGAATGTTGCCACTGGTTGGTGACAATTGAAAGTCACCCGCTTGATGGGGTTCTGGGAGTTCTTCTACTCCCCAAGCTTGACCCGAGGCCAGGCTTGACTTGTGAGAGTTTGGTCCCCCAGGCTGTGTTGCTCAGAGCGGCTCGCAGGCCCACATACCCCATGCAGTAGTACCAAAAGTCTGCAATTATGCTTCCTTTAAATTATCACACACACACCACTCGCCCATTTCCACAATTTATTTTAGACGCAGTGTTACATAATTAATCGGAGTTAGGGGTACCCACAGCACAGGGAAATAATTCTTATTAAAAAATGCAGTCATATGACACATTAACATGTTGTTTGTTCTGCTAGTGATATATAAGCTATGAACTGAACTGAATATTGCTTCCACAGGTCAGGAGTGCACGTTTGGCAGGAGCTCGCCAGTACAGCAGCAATGTACGTACTGTCACGTTAATACCTGGAGATGGTATTGGACCAGAGATCTCGGCAGCTGTGCAAAAGATTTTTTCTTCTGCAGAAGTTAGTACTGTACATTGTTTATATTTTGGCAAGAAAAGGTTGTCATTTTCTACATTAAGATGAGCCTGGCCTCGGGCCGGGCTTGGGGAGTAGAAGAACTCCCAGAACCCCATCAACCAGATGCATGTTTTGTTACATTAAAATGTGAAGAACATTTGGCAACATGTTAGCATGGGTAATCAGGCACTGCAAAATAAGTTATGATGTATGAATAAATAAAATAATGAACAAAATGTTATGAACAAATAAAATGAGTTATGAACCTCAATGATTCAAATGTTTTATAAAGTATTTTCATAACTTACTTTTCATGCCAAGTTCAGTAAGTTAAATTCAGATGCTTTGATCTGTGTTATGCTGCCACTTCAAGGGTATAATATGCTAAAAGGCATTTATAGTAAGCTATACTCTCATATGATGATGTTACCCCATTTATATGCACTTCTAGCCAATACCAGTATAATGTCTAATTGGAAGACATTCCTTCATTCTGATACCTGTGGTTGTCAGTGTTTATGCTGTAGCTTATCTTGAGGTTATCTTGAGATGATTTCGGAGCTTATGAGTCCCCCCGCGGCCTGTTCCTCGACCAGGCCTCCCTTTTGTTACACACCCCCAGGAAGCAGCCCATAGCAACTGTCTAACTCCCAGGTACCTATTTACTGCTAGGTAACAGGGGCATCAGGGTGGAAGAAACATTTTTCCCATTTGTCTCTGCCTCCACCAGGGATCGAACCCGGAACCTCAGGACTACGAATCTGAATCGCTGTTCACTCAGCTGTCAGGCGCCCTGGTGAACAGGTGAACATGAGGCATCAGGGTGAAAGAAATTGCCTATTTGTTTCCGCCTCCACTGCAGATTAAACCTGGAACCTCAGGACTATGAATCGGAAGCGCTGTCCACTCAGCTGTCAGCTTCCCTCTGGTCTCTTATTTATTTTTTCTCTATTGATAATCATTACCTTCTTTTGCCGAGTTTGAAATCTGGCAGCCATTTGTCTGGACACTCCTGTAGTTTACCAAGGTCTCTCCTCGGCACACTAAAAACGTCCTTGGTCTTTATGTATAGTGTACAATAATTATGTCCTTGTAGAATGTGTGTGATATGTATCCCGTTTGTCTACTAGTTGTACTTACAGGGGGATGAGCTTTGGATCTTTGGTCCCACCTCTCAACTGTCGATCAACTTGTGTACAGATTCTGGAGCCTATTGGGCTCTATCAGATCTACATTTAAAACTGTGTATGGAGTCTGTCTCCACTACATCACTGCCAAATCTAAAATGCAAATGCATTCCACTTGTTAACTAATCTGACACTGAAAAAATTCTTTCTAATGTCTCTGTACTCATTTGGGTACTATGTTTCCACCTGTAATTACCTAAGTGTAGTTACAGGATGAGAGCTATGCTCGTGGTGTCCCGTCTTCCCAGCACTCTTTGTCATATAATACTTTGAACTACTGGCGGTCTTGGCCTCCACCACCTTCTCACCTAACTTGTTCCAACCGTCTACCACTTTGTTTGCAAAAGTGAATTTCCTTATACTTCTCCGGCATCTTTGTGTCATTAGTTTAAATCTATGACCCGTGTTCTACCCATGCTAAATAGTTTCTTTGTCCACTCTGTCAGTTCACTTGAGAATTTTGTAGGTGGTTATCATGTCTTCCAGGGACGTGAGGTTTAGGCCTCGTTGCTTTCCTCGTAGCTCATACTTTTCAGTTCTGGGACTAGTCTGGTTGTATACCTCTGAATCTTCTCTAACTTTGTCTTGTGTTTAACTAGGTATGAACTCCAGGCAGAAGTTGCATACTCCAGGATTGTTCTTATATAAGTGGTATACAAGGTCCTGAACAATTCCTTACACAAGTTTCTAAAAGAAGTTTTATGTTGGCCAATCTAGCATATGCCGCTGATGATATCCTTCTGATGTGGGCTTCTGGGGACAGGTACGATGTGATATTAACCCCCAGATCTCTCTTTTTATTTGACTCTTGTAGGATTTCACCTCCCAGATGGTACCTTGTGTTCAGCCTCCTGCTCCCATCACCTAATTTCATTACTTTACACTTTCCTGAGTTGAACTTTAGTAGCCATTTTCTAGACCATTCCTCCAGTTTATCCAGGTCATCCTGTAGTCTTTGTCTATCATCATCTGTCTTGATTCTTCTCATAATTTTTGCATCATCAGCAAACATTGAGAGGAATGAGTCTATACCCTCTGGAAGATCATTTACATATATCACAAACAGGATGGGTCCAAGAACACAGCCTTGTGGGACTCTGCTGGTGGCATCTCACCACTCTGATGTCTCCTCTCTCACAGTTACTTGCTGTTTCCTGTTGTTTAAAGACTCCCTTATTCACTGGAACGCCTTACCTTTTACTTCTGTCTGTTTCTCCAACTTTCGTAACAGCCTTTTACGGAGTAATGTGTCTGCCTACCCTTCTCTTTCTTGCCTAATTTTTGTTGTCTGGTCATAGAATTCTATTAAGCCTGTGAGGCACGATTTACCATCCCTGAACCCATACTGGTTATGTGTTACAAAGCTCTTTCCCTCCAGATGTTCTACGAGTCTTTTCCTAGCGATCTTCTCTATCACCTTGCATGGTATACAAGTTAGAGGAAACTGGCCTGTAGTTTAGTGCCTCTTGCCTGTCACCCTTTTTATTTATTGGGACTACATTAGCTGTCTTGCAGCTTTCCAGAAGGTCTCCTGTTTCCAGTGACCTCTTATACACCATAGAGAGTGGGACACTTAGTGTTTCTGCACCCTCTTTTAGTATCCATGGTGAGATTGTCAGGCTCAACAGCCTTTGTCACCTTCAGCTCCAACAGATTCCTTGTGACCTCATCACTGGTGAGCTCAAATTCCTCCAAGGTTGCTTGGTGTTCTTGCCTGGCTGTCATGGTACCAACAAGGCACAGTGGATCAGTATAACGTGTACAATCACTCCCTAAACAACAGATCAAATCTGCACACAGCATTTTCCTTCTGAAATTCGGAGTTATAAAAAATTTGTAATTGCGAAGGGAAGAGCAATAAAATCCAGGTTGTTAATTCACCAACAAGGGGGATTCGCCCCCTTCACCAGGTGGGTGCAGGTTGAGGGGATGGAGGTAGCGGGGAGGGTCTGGTGTGCGGGATGGAGGGCCTGGGGAGGAACCGGAGGTGACCAGGTGAGGTGACAGATGGGGGAGCTGGTCGGCCGAGCAGACAGCACGCGGGACTTGTGATCCTGTGGTCCTGGGTTCGATCCCAGGTGCCGGCGAGAAACAATGGGAAGAGTTTCTTTCACCCTATGTCCCTGTTACCTAGCAGTAAAATAGGTACCTGGGTGTTAGTCAGCTGTCACGGGCTGCTTCCTGGGGGGTGGAGGCCTGGTCGAGGACCGGGCCGCAAGGGACACTAAAAGCCCCGAAATCATCTCAAGATAACCTCAAGATAACCAGCTCCTGTGTTAGTCCTAGTCGGGAGTTGGGAAGTGGATAGATCATTGATTATCAGCATTAAATTGGTTTTTGAATCTTTAAAGGTCGCTGCTGCCTAACCTTATTTTCCCCATTTGCCTTTGTTTAATTGACTTGATTTTTGCAGGACTGTAACCTCCTATTTTGTACTATTTTCAGGTTCCAATTGCCTGGGAAGAGGTAGATGTAACACCTGTTAAAGGACCTGATGGTATGTTCGGGATCCCTCCTGCAGCCATTGATTCGGTTAACAGAAATGGAATTGGGTTGAAGGGACCGTTAATGACTCCCGTTGGTAAGGGTCATCGCTCCCTTAACTTGGCTATTCGCAAGGAATTTAATCTTTATGCTAATGTACGTCCGTGCCGAAGTGTCGAAGGTTACGAGACACTCTATAGAGATGTGGATGTTGTGACCATCCGGAAAATACCGAGGGCGAATATTCTGGTATTGAGCATGAAATTGTTGATGGTGTAGTGCAGAGTATCAAATTGATCACCGAACCAGCGTCTCGTCGTGTAGCAGAGTATGCCTTTAAGTATGCTCGCAATAATGGAAGGTAAGCTTATTTCACCAACTTTAATGATTCGTATTTTTTAATATAAACATTATTTGTTTATTGTCAGGCTTTAAGGAGCCAGATTACAGTAAATTAAAAGTTGTTCAATTTCAATCAAACTTTTTTTACCAGTTAATAGAAAGGGCTGCAACTGTCCTACGTTTCAGTATCGCACCCTAAATAGAAAGGGAGGATTTTTTTGTATAATGAATTTTACATATTTTCAATAATTCATTACAACCACAGGTTTCAAATTAAATCATTTCTATGACACTCATCTATCACATTAACATACAATAAAGGATTTGTATAAGGGGGATTATCCAAAATATATTTGGTTTTACTAACACAAATAGTCAAAGTTCCTCAAAAATTTATGCCAATGGCAAATATTTATAAAATCAATAAATGAACTTGGGAATAAAGTGTTTTATAAGAGATTGTAGAGACGGTCACTCTACATAAGGTGTAAATTTCATGTAAATTGAAAAAAATGAAAGAGGTGTGTCAATTTTATGTTACTTGACAATAAATAAGGTCAAAGATTCTGCCAAAGATTCTGCCACCTGTGGTTGAGGTTGACATCAACCTCATTCCTCCAAAATTTGCACCCTTACAGATAGGCTTAATTCTGTAAGGTGTACAAGTTTCATGCAAATCGCCCAAAAAAATTAGATTTTTTTTTCATACTACTAAATATTAAAATACTTTATTATATGCTATTGTGATAGCTTAAGAGTCATAGCCATGATTTCAGTTGACACCTGGTTTTGATGTTAATTTTTTACCATTTTGGAAAATTTTTGACACAATTCAATATTTTTTTCCTTCCTTCCAATTTATGCTACGATGCTGAGACTTGGACCAGTTGAACCCAGTTTCATATACTAGTAAAAAAAAATTTATTAAAATCGAATCAGTTTTTCACTTATTGCATATTTTTGTAATACTGCCCCTTAACAGTTGCCCACTGGAAGGATTAACCTTCCATTTAACAGTGAGCCATTTAACATTTAATCATTAACCATTTCCATTTAACCATTAACCCTTCCAGTGAGCAGCTGCTAAATGCTGACATCCCCTTGGTGCACAACAAAATTGTTCTGAAAAACAACTATTGACATTGTTAATTAGCATCCAGTAAGCACAAAAATCCAAGTGAAAAGTTTCTGTCTCTTGTGACTTAGCAGTAGTGGCCCAGAGAAGTTGCATGTTTTGTGTAGAAATGAGGCGAGGTGCTGCACAGGAATAACTTTGTCTATTTATTTTCAATGTTTCTTACTTTATCTATTTAGTTTTTTCATGGCTTGGAGTGTCAAAAGTGGTGTTCATTATGTATATCTTTGAAAATATAAGTACTGTACAGGTATGTATGGATATATGAGTAAATATATGGACACCATATATTTATTTTTACTAATATACATGTGTGTGTGTGTGTGTGTGTAATTACCTGAGTGTAGTTACAGGATAAGAGCTAAACTCGTGGTGTCCCATCTCCCCATCACTCTTTGTCATATAACACTTTGAAATTACTGACAGTTTTGGCCTCCACCACCTTCTCACCTAACTTGTTCCAACCGTCTACCACTCTGTTTACAAAAGTGAATTTTCTCATATTTCTCCAGCAGCTTTGTTTCGTTACTTTAAATCTATGACCTCTTGTTCTTGAAGTTCTGGGTCTCGGGAATTCTTCCCTCTGAATTTTATCGATTCCTGTTACTACTGTATTTTGTACGTAGTGATCTTATTGCCTCTTTTTCTTCTATCTTCTAATTTTTGCATATTTAATGACTAACCTCTCCTTGTAGCTCATGTCCTTCAGTCTGGGAGCCACTTGGTGGTATGTCTTTGCACTTTTCCAGTTTGTTGATGGGCTTCTTCAGATATGGGCACCATACAACCGCTGCATATTCCAGCTTTGGTCTAACAAAAATCGTGAACAATTTCTTTAGTATTTCTCCATCCATGTATTTAAAAGCAATTCTTAAGTTAGAAAGTGAGGCATAGGCTCCTCGCACAATGTTCTTAATGTGGTCCTCAGGTGACAGTTTTCTATCTAGAACCCCCTCTCCCGTAGATCTCTTTCTTTGTCAGAATTCTTTTAAAGATTTCTCACATAATTTATAGGTTGTGTGGGGTCAATGTTCTCCAATCCCACATTCCATAACATGGCATTTATTTACATTAAATTCCATTTGCCAAGTGGTGCTCCATATACATATTTTGTTCAGGTCTTCTAGAATGGCATGACAATAATCTAAGTTTCCTATCTTCCCTATTATCTTAGCATCATCAGTAAACATGTTCATATAATTCTGTATTCCAACTGGTAGATCGTTTATGTAGACAATGAACATTACTGGTGCAAGAACTGAACTCTGTACTCGCCTAATTGTGCTTGCGGCGGGTTTAACTCTGGCTCTTTGGTCCCGCCTCTCAACCGTCAATCAACAGGTGTACGGGTTCCTGAGCCTATTGGGCTCTATCATATCTACACTTGAAACTGTGTATGGAGTCAGCCTCCACCACATCACTTCCTAATGCATTCCATTTGTCAACCACTCTGACATTAAAAAGTTCTTTCTAATATCTCTGTGGCTCATTTGGGCACTCAGTTTCCACCTGTGTCCCCTAGTGCGTGTGCCCCTTGTGTTAAACAGCCTGTCTTTATCAACCCTGTCGATTCCTTTGAGAATCTTGAATGTGGTGATCATGTCCCCACTAACTCTTCTGTCTTCCAACGAAGTGAGGTTTAATTCCCGTAGTCTCTCCTCGTAGCTCGTACCTCTCAGCTCAGGTACTAGTCTGGTGGCAAACCTTTGAACCTTTTCCAGTTTAGTACCTGTGGTACTCCACTTGACATTCCTCCAATCCGAAACATTGTCTCTGATTACGGTCCTAATTTTTCTATCAGGAAATTTTTCATCCATGTTAGCTTACTAGTCACCCCTCCAATATATTCCAGTTTTCAGAACAACCTTTTTTTTTTTGTGGAACTCTGTCAAAAGCCTTTTTTAGGGACAGATAGATGCAGTCAACTCAACCATCTATTTCCTGTAAAATCTCTGTGGTTCAATCATAGAAACTGAGTAAATTTGTTACACAGGATCTTCCAGATCGAAAACAATACTGTCTGTCAGATATTATGTAGTTTTTCTCCAGGTGCTCTACCCATTTAGTTTTAATTATTTTCCAATATTTTGACTTACACTTGTCAATGATACAGGTCTATAATTGAGGGGGTCTTCCCTGCTGCCACTTTTGTAGATTGAAACTATGATAGCCTTTTTCCACACATCAGCTACAACTCCTGTACACAGGGATGCCTGAAAAATCAGTTGAAGTGGAATGCTGAGCTCAGGTGCACATTCTCTCATAACCCATGGTGAAACTCCATCTGGACCAACTGCTTTGTTCTTACTTAGCTCCTTGAGTATTTTTTTCCACTTTTTTTCTAGACACCTGTATGTGCTCTATGTTGTTCTATGGAATTCTTATTGTCTGGTTCCCTGAAGATTTAATTTTGTACAAACACAATTTGGAACTTTTCCTTTAATGTTTCATTCACACATTTCCTTTTCAATTTCCGTGAATCTGTTTCCCACTTTCAACCTCTGAGTATTATTCTTTGCCTGCAATTTGTTGTTTATGAATTTATAGAATAGGCTTGGTTCTGTTTTACATTTGTCCGCAATCCCTTTTTCAAAATTTCTTTATGCCTCTCCTCCACTGCGTACAGTTGTTTCTTGCATCTTTGTATTGCTGGTATGTTTGGGGGTTTGGCCTCTTCCTGTATTGATTCCATTTTTTTTGTCTTTTGGTCTCTGGCCCTCTTGCAATTTCTGTTGAACCAATCCTGTTTCCTAGTTCTGAATCTCAGTTTTGGTATAAATTTTTTTGTGCCTTTATCATATATTTCATAAAACTTGACATACATCTCATTTACTTCATGTTCTAATAGCATGTCTTTCCAGTCAATTTCCTTAAAGAAATGTCTGAGTTCCCCATAATGACCTCTCCTGTAATCAGGTTTTTCAACTGCTTCACCCTCCTTTTCTTTCAGATTATAACACCTTGGATACTTTATTCCCAAAAAGACATGGTCACTTTTACCCAAGGGAGGGAGGTACTGAATGTCAAATATCTCTTCCTCTTTCTTGGTAAATATCAAATCCAGCATGGAGGGAACATCCCCTTTCCTCATCCTTGTAGTTTGTTTAACATGTTGAAACATGAATGTTTCCGGGGTGAGGTTTATGAATCGACAAGTCCAAAAATCCGCTGTACTAGTTTCATACGCCTCCCAGTATGTGTATTTCAAGTTGAAGTTGCCGACTACCAACAGTCGTGATCTATCTATATCAGTTCTCGCTATAATCTCCCTCATTATTGTTATATGACCCTCTCATTTATTATCCAGCTCCTCCTTTGACCATGTGTTGCTTGGCAGTAGACTATATGCATTTATGATCGTTAGTTTATCATCCTGATTGCAGATATCTTGTGCTATTATGTCAACTTCTCGTGGATTGGCAGTCATTATTTCGTTTACCTTTAGGTGTTCTTTCACCAGCACAGCAACACCACCGCCTTTCCTAATTTTTCTGTCTCGTCCGTCTCCAAACTGAGTAGCCCCTTGGGAATATGACCTCATTTAAAATATCATCCTTTAGTTTTGTCTCTGTGAGTGCAACAATGTCTGGCATCTGCAGTTGTATTACATCAATTGACTCCAGTATCTTTGATATCACTCCATCTATGTTGGTGTATGCAATTTTCAGGAACATGTTCCCCCCCTCTCCTCATTCTTCACTAGCCCTTTTGTAGCTTTGACTTTTTGTACCATTTTACTGGCCTGCCTACCCCTATCACTTTGTGAAGAAAGAATTAATTTCTTCTACATTCCTGCTCTCATTTAGACATTTTGCCTCGACGAGGCAGTTTTAGCTTTTTTCTGTTTTCTTTTGAAAAATCTCGTCTTAATGACCACACTTTCCCTTCCTCATCACTTTGTAATTTTCTAGCATTCCTTAGTATTTCTTCCATCTGTTTGGCACCGTTTAGGGTGATCCTCAAAGGTCGATCTTTCCCTTTTATGTACTTTCCAATGTGTGTGTGTGTTTATATAATATATATATATAAACACAATGTAATAAAATTAATAATAGAAAGAATACGGGTGGTAGAAGAAAATATTAAAGTGTTCAGTGAGAACCCACAAGGTCTTCTCTGGATACTCTGTATTATCTTCTTTGAGGCTATGGGTCCCTACTGTTGTAACGTATACAAGTTCGATTCCTTTTATACTGACCACCCATCCCAGGTGTGGTTATCTTCTTAACCCTTAGACTGCACAATACATACATACAGTATGATTTAACAAATAATAAATTAACATAAGTTTTTAAAACTTGCAGAAACACTTTCCAATTTTTTTGCATAATCAACTAGGCAAATGCTCCAACTTTGTCTAAATGATCACAGCGTAACTTGAAAAACAAGAGAATGAAAATTAATTTTAAAATTGAATGTTGAAAACTTCAGATTTTCAATTCAGAATAAAAAATCTGAACTATTACCAATTGTTCATTTAATGTCATTATTCTCTAAGAATAGCATATGATCTTCATTTTCATCAAATTAGAATATAGGTTTTCAGTATAGTTTACTGTAACAAAAATTGTCAATTGGGCATTTGAAATATGCTGCAATTTCAGACCCCAAAAAATTATAACTCCAATTGTATAAAATTTATGAAAAATCCATTCTGAAGGGAGTGTAGAACAGAGAGCTGTGCGCACAAATTGTCAAAATAGTGAGAATCGGTCAAAACTGGAATTTTAGAAGCCACTCAAAGTTGAAACTCTGGTTTCCGAGATAATTGAAGTTGAAGTCATCAACAATGAATAAAGGTAGTTTTATTTTGTTAATTTAATTGTATGTTTTAATAGTCATTGTTTGGCATTGGTGCTCAAATATGTGAAAGTTGTAGGTCATTATGTGTTGAAATGAAGTCAAGAAAAAATAACCCCCAAAAACAAAAATAATTATAATGATTTAGGGGGTTAAATTTAGGGTATACTTTATATAAGTGAAAAAGTGCTAATATGGTCCCTAATCATCAAAACAACCTAAAGGGACAAAGAAAATAAGTTTGAAATCAGAGAAAAAAATCAGCCAAAAAATAACAAGTCCCAAGTTTTGCGAGTTGTGACTTGATTTATTTGTTGACCAATTTCATTCTATTTTCACATAGGTATGCAAACATATACATTCTCCAGGATGTAAAGGTTACAACAAAATCAGATAATAAACAAAGGAGAAAACAAAAAATACATCTTTAACAAAAAATCCCCCCAAAAAATATTTTTGGACATTGATGAAAGTAACATATATTAACATTGGACAATGTATTTATATGATATATAACAAAATAGATGATATTAACATAGTT
>WNGS01007182.1:1382142-1395553 GCA_020271785.1 Procambarus virginalis
GGGACAGTACCAGTGTCCCAGCCAGAGGGGAAACAGTACCAGTGTCCCAGCCAGAGGGAGGGACAGTACCAGTGTCCCACCAGAGGGGGGGACAGTACCAGTGTCCCAGCCAGGGGGGGACAGTACCAGTGTCCCAGCCAGAGAGGGGGACAGTACCAGTGTCCCAGCCAGGGGGGGACAGTACCAGTGTCCCAGCCAGAGGGGGACAGTACCAGTGTCCCAGCCAGAGGAGGGACAGTACCAGTGTCCCAGCCAGAGGGGGGGACAGTACCAGTGTCCCAGCCAGAGGGAGGGACAGTACCAGTGTCCCACCCAGAGGGGGGGCAGTACCAGTGTCCCAGCCAGAGGGGGGACAGTACCAGTGTCCCAGCCAGAGGGGGGACAGTACCAGTGTCCCAGCCAGTGGGGGGGGGACAGTACCAGTGTCCCAGCCAGAGGGGGGACAGTACCAGTGTCCCAGCCAGAGGGGGGACAGTACCAGTGTCCCAGCCAGAGGGGGGACAGTACCAGTGTCCCAGCCAGATGGGGGGACAGTACCAGTGTCCCAGCCAGGGGGGACAGTACCAGTGTCCCAGCCAGGGGGGGACAGTACCAGTGTCCCAGCCAGAGGGGGGACAGTACCAGTGTCCCAGCCAGAGGGGGGGACAGTACCAGTGTCCCAGCCAGAGGGGGGACAGTACCAGTGTCCCAGCCAGAGGGGGGGGGACAGTACCAGTGTCCCAGCCAGAAGGGGGGACAGTACCAGTGTCCCAGCCAGAGGGGGGGACAGTACCAGTGTCCCAGCCAGAGGGGGGGACAGTACCAGTGTCCCAGCCAGAGGGGGGACAGTACCAGTGTCCCAGCCAGAGGGAGGGGACAGTACCAGTGTCCCAGCCAGAGGGGGGACAGTACCAGTGTCCCAGCCAGGGGGGGACAGTACCAGTGTCCCAGCCAGAGGGGGGGACAGTACCAGTGTCCCAGCCAGAGGGGGGACAGTACCAGTGTCCCAGCCAGAGGGGGGACAGTACCAGTGTCCCAGCCAGAGGGGGGACAGTACCAGTGTCCCAGCCAGAGGGGGGACAGTACCAGTGTCCCAGCCAGAGGGGGGACAGTACCAGTGTCCCAGCCAGAGGGAGGGACAGTACCAGTGTCCCAGCCAGAGGGGGGGACAGTACCAGTGTCCCAGCCAGAGGGGGGGACAGTACCAGTGTCCCAGCCAGAGGGGGGACAGTACCAGTGTCCCAGCCAGAGGGGGGACAGTACCAGTGTCCCAGCCAGAGGGGGGACAGTACCAGTGTCCCAGCCAGAGGGGGGACAGTACCAGTGTCCCAGCCAGAGGGGGGACAGTACCAGTGTCCCAGCCAGGGGGGGACAGTACCAGTGTCCCAGCCAGAGGGGGGACAGTACCAGTGTCCCAGCCAGAGGGGGGGACAGTACCAGTGTCCCAGCCAGAGGGGGGACAGTACCAGTGTCCCAGCCAGAGGGGGGACAGTACCAGTGTCCCAGCCAGAGGGGGGACAGTACCAGTGTCCCAGCCAGAGGGGGGGACAGTACCAGTGTCCCAGCCAGAGGGGGGACAGTACCAGTGTCCCAGCCAGAGGGGGGACAGTACCAGTGTCCCAGCCAGAGGGGGGGACAGTACCAGTGTCCCAGCCAGAGGGGGGGACAGTACCAGTGTCCCAGCCAGAGGGGGGGACAGTACCAGTGTCCCAGCCAGAGGGGGGGACAGTACCAGTGTCCCAGCCAGAGGGGGGACAGTACCAGTGTCCCAGCCAGGGGGGGGACAGTACCAGTGTCCCAGCCAGAGGGGGGACAGTACCAGTGTCCCAGCCAGAGGGGGGGACAGTACCAGTGTCCCAGCCAGAGGGGGGACAGTACCAGTGTCCCAGCCAGAGGGGGGACAGTACCAGTGTCCCAGCCAGAGGGGGGGACAGTACCAGTGTCCCAGCCAGAGGGGGGGACAGTACCAGTGTCCCAGCCAGAGGGGGGGACAGTACCAGTGTCCCAGCCAGAGGGGGGACAGTACCAGTGTCCCAGCCAGAGGGGGGGACAGTACCAGTGTCCCAGCCAGAGGGGGGGACAGTACCAGTGTCCCAGCCAGAGGGGGGGACAGTACCAGTGTCCCAGCCAGGGGGGGACAGTACCAGTGTCCCAGCCAGAGGGGGGGACAGTACCAGTGTCCCAGCCAGAGGGGGGACAGTACCAGTGTCCCAGCCAGAGGGGGGGACAGTACCAGTGTCCCAGCCAGAGGGGGGGACAGTACCAGTGTCCCAGCCAGAGGGGGGGACAGTACCAGTGTCCCAGCCAGAGGGGGGACAGTACCAGTGTCCCAGCCAGAGGGGGGGACAGTACCAGTGTCCCAGCCAGAGGGGGGGACAGTACCAGTGTCCCAGCCAGAGGGGGGACAGTACCAGTGTCCCAGCCAGAGGGGGGGACAGTACCAGTGTCCCAGCCAGAGGGGGGGACAGTACCAGTGTCCCAGCCAGAGGGGGGACAGTACCAGTGTCCCAGCCAGAGGGGGGGACAGTACCAGTGTCCCAGCCAGAGGGGGGGACAGTACCAGTGTCCCAGCCAGAGGGGGGGACAGTACCAGTGTCCCAGCCAGAGGGGGGGACAGTACCAGTGTCCCAGCCAGAGGGGGGACAGTACCAGTGTCCCAGCCAGAGGGGGGGACAGTACCAGTGTCCCAGCCAGAGGGGGGACAGTACCAGTGTCCCAGCCAGAGGGGGGGACAGTACCAGTGTCCCAGCCAGAGGGGGGACAGTACCAGTGTCCCAGCCAGAGGGGGGGACAGTACCAGTGTCCCAGCCAGAGGGGGGACAGTACCAGTGTCCCAGCCAGAGGGGGGGACAGTACCAGTGTCCCAGCCAGAGGGGGGGACAGTACCAGTGTCCCAGCCAGAGGGGGGGACAGTACCAGTGTCCCAGCCAGAGGGGGGGACAGTACCAGTGTCCCAGCCAGAGGGGGGGACAGTACCAGTGTCCCAGCCAGAGGGGGGGACAGTACCAGTGTCCCAGCCAGAGGGGGGACAGTACCAGTGTCCCAGCCAGAGGGGGGGACAGTACCAGTGTCCCAGCCAGGGGGGGGACAGTACCAGTGTCCCAGCCAGAGGGGGGGACAGTACCAGTGTCCCAGCCAGAGGGGGGGACAGTACCAGTGTCCCAGCCAGAGGGGGGACAGTACCAGTGTCCCAGCCAGAGGGGGGGACAGTACCAGTGTCCCAGCCAGAGGGGGGACAGTACCAGTGTCCCAGCCAGAGGGGGGGACAGTACCAGTGTCCCAGCCAGAGGGGGGGACAGTACCAGTGTCCCAGCCAGAGGGGGGGACAGTACCAGTGTCCCAGCCAGGGGGGGGCAGTACCAGTGTCCCAGCCAGGGGGGACAGTACCAGTGTCCCAGCCAGAGGGGGGGACAGTACCAGTGTCCCAGCCAGGGGGGGACAGTACCAGTGTCCCAGCCAGGAGGGGACAGTACCAGTGTCCCAGCCAGGGGGGGGACAGTACCAGTGTCCCAGCCAGGGGGGGCAGTACCAGTGTCCCAGCCAGAGGGGGGGACAGTACCAGTGTCCCAGCCAGAGGGGGGGACAGTACCAGTGTCCCAGCCAGAGGGGGGACAGTACCAGTGTCCCAGCCAGAGGGGGGGACAGTACCAGTGTCCCAGCCAGAGGGGGGACAGTACCAGTGTCCCAGCCAGAGGGGGGGGACAGTACCAGTGTCCCAGCCAGAGGGAGGGACAGTACCAGTGTCCCAGCCAGAGGGAGGGGACAGTACCAGTGTCCCAGCCAGAGGGGGGACAGTACCAGTGTCCCAGCCAGAGGGGGGACAGTACCAGTGTCCCAGCCAGAGGGAGGGGACAGTACCAGTGTCCCAGCCAGAGGGGGGGACAGTACCAGTGTCCCAGCCAGAGGGGGGAACAGTACCAGTGTCCCAGCCAGAGGGGGGGGGACAGTACCAGTGTCCCAGCCAGAGGGGGGGACAGTACCAGTGTCCCAGCCAGAGGGGGGGACAGTACCAGTGTCCCAGCCAGAGGGAGGGGACAGTACCAGTGTCCCAGCCAGAGGGAGGGGACAGTACCAGTGTCCCAGCCAGAGGGGGGACAGTACCAGTGTCCCAGCCAGAGGGGGGACAGTACCAGTGTCCCAGCCAGAGGGAGGGACAGTACCAGTGTCCCAGCCAGAGGGGGGGACAGTACCAGTGTCCCAGCCAGGGGGGGACAGTACCAGTGTCCCAGCCAGAGGGAGGGACAGTACCAGTGTCCCAGCCAGAGGGGGGACAGTACCAGTGTCCCAGCCAGAGGGGGACAGTACCAGTGTCCCAGCCAGAGGGGGGGACAGTACCAGTGTCCCAGCCAGAGGGAGGGGACAGTACCAGTGTCCCAGCCAGAGGGAGGACAGTACCAGTGTCCCAGCCAGAGGGGGGGACAGTACCAGTGTCCCAGCCAGAGGGGGGGACAGTACCAGTGTCCCAGCCAGAGGGAGGGGACAGTACCAGTGTCCCAGCCAGAGGGGGGACAGTACCAGTGTCCCAGCCAGAAGGAGGGGACAGTACCAGTGTCCCAGCCAGAGGGGGGGCAGTACCAGTGTCCCAGCCAGAGGGAGGGGACAGTACCAGTGTCCCAGCCAGAGGGAGGGGACAGTACCAGTGTCCCAGCCAGAGGGGGGGACAGTACCAGTGTCCCAGCCAGAGGGAGGGGACAGTACCAGTGTCCCAGCCAGAGGGGGGGACAGTACCAGTGTCCCAGCCAGAGGGAGGGACAGTACCAGTGTCCCAGCCAGAGGGGGGGGACAGTACCAGTGTCCCAGCCAGAGGGAGGGACAGTACCAGTGTCCCAGCCAGAGGGAGGGAGAGTACCAGTGTCCTAGCCAGAGGGGGGGACAGTACTAGTGTCCCAGCCAGGGGGGGAGGAGAGTACCAGTGTCCCAGCCAGAGGGGGGGACAGTACCAGTGTCCCAGCCAAAGGGGGGGACAGTACCAGTGTCCCAGCCAGAGGGGGGGACAGTACCAGTGTCCCAGCCGGAGTGGGGGACAGTACCAGTGTCCCAGCCAGAGGGAGAAACAGTACCAGTGTCCCAGCCAGAGGGGGGACAGTACCAGTGTCCCAGCCAGAGGGAGGGGACAGTACCAGTGTCCCAGCCAGAGGGGGGGACAGTACCTGTGTCCCAGCCAGAGGGGGGGACAGTACCAGTGTCCCAGCCAGAGGGGGGGTACAGTACCAGTGTCCCAGCTAGGGGGAGGGGACAGTACCAGTGTCCCAGCCAGAGGGGGGGACAGTACCAGTGTCCCAGCCAGAGGGGGGAATAGTACCAGTGTCCCAACCAGAGGGGGGGACAGTACCAGTGTCTCAGCCAGAGGGAGGGGACAGCACCAGTGTCCCAGCCAGAGGGGGGACAGTACCAGTGTCCCAGCCAGGGGGGGACAGTACCAGTGTCCCAGCCAGAGGGGGGGACAGTACCAGTGTCCCAGCCAGGGGGGGGACAGTACCAGTGTCCCAGCCAGAGGGGGGACAGTACCAGTGTCCCAGCCAGAGGGAGGGGACAGTACCAGTGTCCCAGCCAGGGGGACAATAGTGTCCCAGCCAGGGGGACAACAGTGTCCCAGCCAGGGGGGACAATAATGTCCCAGCCAGGGGGGACAACAGTGTCCCAGCCAGGGGGACAATAGTGCCCCAGCCAGAAGGACAATAGTGTCCCAGCCAGGGGGGACAACAGTGCCCCAGCCAGGGGGACAACAGTGTCCCAGCCAGGGGGACAATAGTGTCCCAGCCAGGGGGACAATAGTGTCCCAGCCAGGGGGACAATAGTGTCCCAGCCAGGGGGACAATAGTGTCCCAGCCAGGGGGACAATAGTGTCCCAGCCAGGGGGACAATAGTGTCCCAGCCAGGGGGACAACAGTGCCCCAGCCAGGGGGACAACAGTGCCCCAGCCAGGGGGACAATAGTGTCCCAGCCAGGGGGACAATAGCGTCCCAGCCAGGGGGGACAATAGAGTCCCAGCCAGGGGGACAACAGTGCCCCAGCCAGGGGGACAACAGTGCCCCAGCCAGGGGGACAATAGAGTCCCAGCCAGGGGGACAACAGTGTCCCAGCCAGGGGGACAATAGTGTCCCAGCCAGGGGGACAACAGTGTCCCAGCCAGGGGGACAATAGTGTCCCAGCCAGGGGGGACAATAGTGTCCCAGCCAGGGGGGACAATAGTGTCCCAGCCAGGGGGACAATAGCGTCCCAGCCAGGGGGACAATAGTGTCCCAGCCAGCGGGACAATAGTGTCCCAGCCAGGAGGGGAGGACAGTACTAGTGTCCCAGCCAGGGGGACAATAGTGTCCCAGCCAGGGGGACAATAGTGTCCCAGCCAGGGGGACAATGGTGTCCCAGCCAGGGGGACAATAGTGTCCCAGCCAGGGGGGCAATAGTGTCCCAGCCAGGGGGACAATAGTGTCCCAGCCAGGGGGGACAATAGTGTCCCAGCCAGGGGGACAATAGTGTCCCAGCCTGGGGGACAATATTGTCCCAGCCAGGGGGACAATAGTGTCCCAGCCAGGGGGGACAATAGTGTCCCAGCCAGGGGGACAATAGTGTCCCAGCCAGGGGGACAATAGTGTCCCAGCCAGGAGGGGAGGACAGTACTAGTGTCCCAGCCAGGGGGACAATAGTGTCAAAGCCAGGGGGGGAGGACACTACTAGTGTCCCAGCCAGGGGGACAATAGTGTCTAAGCCAGGGGGACAATAGTGTCCCAGCCAGGGGGACAATAGTGTCCCAGCCAGGGGGACAATAGTGTCCCAGCCAGGGGGACAATAGTGTCCCAGCCAGGGGGACAATAGTGTCCCAGCCAGGGGGACAATAGTGTCCCAGCCAGGGGGACAATAGTGTCCCAGCCAGGGGGACAATAGTGTCCCAGCCAGGGGGACAATAGCGTCCCAGCCAGGGGGACAATAGCGTCCCAGCCAGGGGGACAATAGCGTCCCAGCCAGGGGGACAATAGCGTCCCAGCCAGGGGGACAATAGCGTCCCAGCCAGGGGGACAATAGCGTCCCAGCCAGGGGGACAATAGCGTCCCAGCCAGGGGGACAATTGCGTCCCAGCCAGGGGGACAATAGCGTCCCAGCCAGGGGGACAATAGCGTCCCAGCCAGGGGGACAATAGCGTCCCAGCCAGGGGGACAATAGCGTCCCAGCCAGGGGGACAATAGCGTCCCAGCCAGGGGGACAATAGCGTCCCAGCCAGGGGGACAATAGCGTCCCAGCCAGGGGGACAATAGCGTCCCAGCCAGGGGGACAATAGCGTCCCAGCCAGGGGGACAATAGCGTCCCAGCCAGGGGGACAATAGCGTCCCAGCCAGGGGACGTGTCATGATGTCTCGCGTTGGTAGTGAGGTTCGAGTGGCGTTGAAGAGGATGGCATGGTGACAGGACAGGTGGGCCCTGCCTCAGCTCCTGGGCGACGTCATCTACCGACGTTTACTTGTTATCCCGGTACTACTGGGCCGGTACACATTTCCGTGCAACCCCTCGTGCAGCTGAGCTTGGGCCGAGATACAGGATTGTACCTCCTCTGGCGAAACAGCAGCACTCTGTAGGGGTAGTGCTGTTCGTACCCGGGACCGCCGTGTTCCTCTTTGTTTCCACAGACGACGCAACCGCAGGTTTTGAGAGAGCTGACAAGTCGTTGCAATTAGCGTTCTTCTTCGTAGACCACTCGTCTTCCACTTCCGGTTTTCCCGCAGTCTTGACTTGGCGGCTGGTGGGCTTGGTTGGTGACCTTGAGACAGCTAGCCCACGGCTGTGATGACGACTGACTCTGCTCCGTGAAGACAGCATGGCTGGACTGGGACAACCTCGTTAGTGGCGTGAGGTGTCGGCTGGATGACTGTACGTCAGTCACCCCTTCCGGATAACCAATTGACGAGTTACCGGGTACAAGGGGGAGGACTTTATGTAACGTGCCTCAGACCCTGATCTTATCAGCCAGGTGGGTCATCCCCAGACCTGGTGATCTCGATCCTTGGTTCACGTGTGACTGGGAGGCTGGAACTGGTGTACCGTCAGACCTGAGAAAGACAGTCAACAACAAATGGCAGAAGCATGGATATTACTCTGAGGTATAGGAAGTTGGAAACCCCAGAGCAAGGCAAGTATGCTACCTGAGTCATGCACATCAGCAAATACACATCATTGCCTCGACAGGATTATATGAACTTTTACTTAACCTGACTAGGGGAGATCATTACACTTACTGTACAGCTCGCGACCTTGTTACCATAGGGTGACAAGATGGAGCTTGATTACTGATGAGATTTAACAGGAGGTCATCCTCATCCTCTGACTCAGCACTTGGATCATTAGACAGGTCAGGAATTAGACTTGCTGAAGGCAGCTCTAGTTCCTCCCTCGCGTGATAAGGTTTTAATTTATTAATATGAATTGTTCTCTCAACTTGGTCTTCAAAAATACCTTTAATAACAAAATTATCCGGACCTTTTCTTTCAATTACTCGGTAAGGGCCCCGCCATCTAGGTGCAAGTTTCCTACTCTGATTGGCGGGAGCCGCTTCATTAACTCTCAACACAAGACTCCCGACTTTCAACTCAAGAGGTCGTACCTTTTTGTCATAATGCTGAGCATAGCGATCTCGTGCTGTCTTGGAAGCCCTAGCTGCAATTCTCCATGCATTTTTCATCTTATTTAACACTTCGGAAGGGTAATCTTCCCCATATACAATGTTGTCTGTTAAGCAGACCTGATGGGAAATTACATGAATAACCTGTGAACAACAAAAGGGGTTGGGTGTTAATGGACTGATGGATGGCAGTGTTCAGAGCAAACTGGACATAGGGGAGGTGTTCGTCCCACGAATTGACATCATGTTCTGCCAGAATTGCAAGCATATCTTTAACTGATCGATTCGTCCGTTCTGTCATGCCGTTAGCCTGAGGGTGATAAGCCGTAGTGAATGCTGAAGTGGTTTCTACAATTTTACATACTTCTCTAAAAATATTCCCATTAAATTCCTGACCTCGGTCAGAAACTAATGCTTTAGGGGGACCGAATACAGTGACAAACCTATCTAAAAACGCCTTTGCAACAGTTCGTGAATCTTTCTGAGGCAATGCAATCAGAGTGGTGTACCTGGAAAGGTGGTCTACCAACACCAATACGTAACGGTTTCCTGAATGACTGTGATGCAGCTCAATCAGATCAGCCCCACCCGATCTAAAGGTTCCAAAATTTCTGGGAATTCTTGCAATGGAGCTTGTACCTTAAGGGTACCTTTCCTCCTCTGGCAGTGACCACAGGGCTTAACGAAGTTAATGACCTCTGTTAACATACCGGGGAAGAAAAAGAGTGACTTGGCTTTCATGTGAGTTTTAAAAATCCCCGGATGACCTGCAATCTTAGACGCATGCGCGAGTTTCAACGCTGACTTCTTCAACACTTCTGGGATAACCAGCTGAAAAACTGCACGATCCTTCTGTCCCTTTACATAATATAAGACCCCATCCTTCATTTCAAAATCATGAATTGCTAAATTACATTTCTTTGACGGACATTTTCCTCCCTCTAAAAGTTCAATAATCTCTTTCCACCTTGGTTCGTTCATCTGGAATTCTCGCATTTTCTCGCTGGAAATATTTTCAATATTAAGATTTACATAATAGTAGCAATGTTTCTACTCAAAGTGTCTGGTACAACATGTGATGGGCCAGGCTTGTAAAGTATTTGGAACGAGTGAGCAGCTAGTTCATGAGACCAACGTGACATGCGAGGGCACTTAGTTCTTTTTTCTAAAAATATGAGTTAAAGCTCTGTGATCTGTATAAATGACAAAGTGACGTTGGGAAAGATACGGTTCAAAGTACCTAACACTTTCTACACAGCCCAAAGCTTCCCTATCCGTTGCAGAATAGCGGACCTCCGGACCCTTAACTTCCTGCTGAAATATGCTACAGGGTGAGGAAGATTGTCATTATCACGTTGCATTAAGCACCCACCAATAGCTATACACTGGCGTCAGTGTGTACTTCCCACTCCTTATCAAAATCAGGTACTGCCAAGACTGGGGTTGTAATGAGTTGACTTTTTAATTTTGCATAAGCGTTATCATGCTCAGGTTTCCAAACGAATTTAGCATTTTTTTTAGTAAGCTCAGTAACGGTGCTGTGTACTTGCAAAACCCTCTATGGGCGACGGAAATATCCGGCTGCCCCCAGAAACCTTCGAACATCCTTTGCTGTCTTAGGTGATGGCATGTCAGCAATGGCACGACAGGAGTCGGGTCAGGTCGGATACCATTTGTGCTCACCTGGAATCCCAGAAACTTGATTCTGAGACGCAGAGTGCACTTACTCACGTAAGTTTGAAGCCCGCCTTATCTAATAGTGACAACGTCTCAGTCAAATCTCGTAAGTGCTCATCGAACGTCCTGGAGTAGATAACCACATCATCCAGGTACGCTACGAGTGCCTTCCCAAGACTGGACTGAGGATATAATTAATGGCCCTCTGGAATGATGAGACGCTGTCTTTAACCCGAAAGGTATCCGCTTGAATTGATAAGTGAACCCCATCAGAGAAGGCGTCTTCTCTCTATCTTTCTCAGTACTGGTATGGCCCAATACGCAGATTTAGCATCCAGAGTGGAAAAGTATTTAGCTGCCCCAACTGATCTATTATTTCTTGTATCCGTGGCAAAGGATACACATCACCTTTAGTAATTTCATTTATCTTTCGTAGTCAACACAAAACCTATAACTACCATCTGGTTACGTACCAACACTACTGGCGACAACCATGGTGATGACTAGGCTATCACATTCTGTCTTAACATTTTGACACTCATCCCTAATTACTTCCTTCGCCCGTTCCGGAAGCCTCCATTGACGGGTGTAAATAGGAGGATGATCACTTGTAGGAATCACATGCTCGATCCTATCCAGAAGCCCGATTTGATCGTCTTCTGTTGCAAACAGTCTAGGGAATTTACGTAAATCCTCTCAAAAGTTTCTATCTGACTGTTGCACATGTTGCAAATCCAGAGCGGAGATTAACTTATCAACTTCCTGAGTATTACTACTTTTTCTGTCTCGGTCTTATGTTTACCCTGTGTACTATCTGTAACATTCAGCGCACTACATTGTGCTGTGGTGGCTGGCATCTCCCTGGCTTTGATACTGAAAAATTCCTGATTATTCTACAATTGTAGCCTGAGATACCATATCACCTGCCCTGAAACGATAGGTTTTGTGCGAGAGATTGACAATTGGAATGAGAGCACCTTTATCAAGCACTGTGATCAAATGATGAGGGATCAACAACCTGTCACATCTCCCAGCACCTGAAGGGTGGTAACTGGTGCAATGTGACGTCCCATGATACTTTAAGGAATTTAACTGAATGTGGTGGGCAACATTGTTTCATCAAGGCATGAAGAAAGAGATAGCTGGGTTAACTGCATTTATCTGGTCTAACAAAAAGGCTTTTAACAGTCTCACATAGGAGGTTGTTCTGGAAACTGTATCATACTAGAGAAATGACAGGGAGACTTCTGACATGGGTGAAAAATTTCATGACAGATTATGAGGGCAGTAATCAGAGGCACTGTATCAGACTGGAGAAATGTTGCTATTGGAGTACCACAGAGTTCAGTGCTTGCACCAATAATATTCATTGTCTACATAAATGACATAGAAAAAGGAATACAGAGTTACATGAACATGTTTGCTGATGATGATGATAAGCTACTAGGGAAGATAATCATCTTGGGGAATTGTCACGGCCTTCAAGAAGATCTGGACAAATTAAGTGTGTGGATAAACACTCACAAATGGAATTTAATGTGAAAAAATGCCATGTTATGGAATGTGGAATAGGCAAAAATAGGCCATATACACCCTACAAATTATGAGAAAATGCTTTAAAGAATTCTGATAGATCTAGGGGGTGGTTCTGGATAGAAAACTGGCACTTCAGGACCACATAAAGAACAATTTGCAAGTAGTGTATGCTATGCATTCCAACTTCTGAATAGCTTTTAAGCATGTGAATGAAGAAGCATTAAAGAAATTGTCCACAATCTTTTTAACACCGAAGTCTGAATATGCAGCGGTTGTATGGTGCCCAATCTCAAAAAGCACAACACAGGAAGCATCAGCAGAGTTTTGCACCAGGTGTTGCCAGGCACCTGACACACCCCCTTACACACCCTTTCGGAGTGTGTAGGGGGGTGAAGCGGTGAAACCAGTGAAACGATAAATATTCACTTTTCATGCTTTTCTTAAATTTTGCATACAAATGTATAATTCTATAATCATTTTTTTTGCCCTGGCAGGTATGACATTTTCCATAGCCACTGTCTAAGGGTTAAATATGCCAAAGCTAGAAGATAAAAGGAAAAAAAGAGGAGATATGATCACTATGTACAAAATAGTAACACAAATCAACAGAATACAAGGAGGAATTTTTTTAAACCTGCAACTTCAAGACAAGAGGTCATGGATTGAAGCTAAGAAAACAAATATGTCACAAAATATTAAAAAGTTCGCCTGTGCAAACAGACAGTTCGAACAAGTAAACTGAGGTGGTGGTGGAGGCCAAAACTGTCAGTAGTTTCATCATATACAGAATATTGGGAAGGCAGGATACCATGAGTTGTATGGTATACAAACAAGTACAGTATACAAATGAGCTACACTTCAAATGAGTGTAGCTCTCGTCCTGTAACTACACTTAGAGAGAGCTTATGTGTGTGTGTAGTTACATATCGTCCACAGCTTTCCTAACCCCCATCATACATATTCCCATAAACCTGCAACTTTAAGAATAAGAACTCATAGATTCATACTAAGGAAACAAAAGTGCTGAAAGAATATAAAGTTTTCTTTTGCAAACAGTGTGGTAGATGAAACAAATTAAGTGAGAAGATAATGGATGACAAAACATCAATAGTTAAACAACATATGACAGAATACTAGGAAGATGGGACACCATAAGCATAACTGTCATCCTGTAACTACACGTGGGTAATTAGACAGCCAGACAGACAGCAAGTGAGGGAGTGAGCTCTTCCTACTACCTCCACACAGCTTTCCCTACTATGCACACACACACATATTTGATATACAGTGTATACATACAGAGGTCCAACTGTGATGGACTCATTGTAGACTGAGCTGCTGCAGAGTGCTTCAGTGGTGCAACAACACTAAATAATATTGCTTGCCTACAGCAGTAGCAGGTCCACATGCAGGTGACTTCCTGTTAGCATCCCCAATGTCGGCAACTGACACACATCTCGCACTGCATGCCCTCCGAATTGCTGTGACTCTCCGCCTTGCTGCCCAAATCCACACCAAATATAGGTGTATTTGTGGCGAGGTGGTGTCTGACAGGTACGGCCACCATGGCCTACTCTGCCAAAGCACAGGGGGATGGCACTCGAGACA
>WNGS01007182.1:1395578-1433969 GCA_020271785.1 Procambarus virginalis
GAGACACAGTGAAGTTAACGACATAATCAAGAGGAGCCTCGTCACAGCTGGGTGCCCAGCTGAGAGAGAACCAGTTACCTAAAGCCCCGTAACTCTGATGTTCATATTGGTCGCCCAGATGTGATCACAGTGAACCCCTCAAAGAATATCAAGCAGTTAGTGTGGCACTACATGTGTGTATCAACCCTGGCTAACACCTACATTGACTTAAGTGTTGCACATCCTGGTGGCACTGCCACTCACCGGGAATCACCCAAGTCCCATAAGTCCCGAAAATGGGATCACCACTACAATTTTGTCCCCATTGCATCCGAGACACTTGGCACCTGGGGTAATAGTGCCACCATTTCTTTTAAGAAACTTGAGTTCTAGGCTTATTGAAACAACAAGAGACCCTACAGCTTCCAGCTTCCTTTTCCAGCACCTCAGCATTGCGATACATTGGGAAAATACACACTGAGTTTTCAGTGTGCATTCAGGGTTCCTGCCTGCCATCTGAGGAGCTGAAGGAATTCTACAACCTATGACAAACAACTTTGTAAATTGTCAGTAACCAAGTCTGTTACTCCTTTTCTGTAATAAAGTTTAAATAAAATAAACACTTGCATATATAAAAGGGGGTGATAGGAGAAGACAATGTACCAGCACACATGGAACCTGACATGGCTCCCTGGAGTGCTGCGAATCATCTTCGAGACTTGAGAGTCCCTGCAAACACAACCAAGGTGGTACCCCCTTTATACATACATACAAACAAAATCAAATCAAAATCAAAATATTTATTCAGGTAAAAGTACATACAGGTACATAGAAGATGAGTTACAAACATAATGATGGATTTATAGATAGAGCTAGTACATGCAACACCTAAAGCCACTAATACGCACAGCATTTTGGCACACATGCACACACACACACACACACTGATGATGCTAAGATAATAGGGAAGATAAGAAACTTAGATGATTGTCAAGCCTTCAAAAAGACTTGGAGAAAATAAGTATATGGAGCACTAGTTGGCAAATGGAATTTAATGTGAATAAATGCCATGTTATGGAATGTGGAATAGGAGAACATAGACCCCACACAACCTATAAATTATGTGGGAAATCATTAAAGAATTCTGATAAAGAAAGAGATCTAGGGGTGGTTCTAGATAAAAAAAACTCCTGAGGACCACATTAAGAACGTTGTACGAGGAGCCTATGCTACACTTTCTAACTTCAGAATTGCTTTTAAATACATGGAGAAATACTAAAGAAATTGTTCACAACTTTAGTTAGACCAAAGCTGGAATATGCAGCAGTTGTATGGTGCCCATATCTTAAGAAGCACATCAACAAACTGGAAAAGATGCAAAGACATGCCACTGAGTGGCTGTCAGAACTGAAGGATAAGAGCTATGAGGAGAGGTTAGAGGCATTAAATATGCCAAAACTAGAAGATAGAAGAAAAGGAGGCGATATGATCACTACATACAAAATAGTAACAGGAGTCGATAAAATTGATAGGGAGGAATTCCTGAGACCTAGAACTTCAAAAACAAGTCATAGATTTAAACTAACTAAACAAAGCTGCCAAAGAAATATAAGAAAATTTACTTTTGCAAACAGAGTGGTAGTCAGTTGGAACAAGTTAGGTGAGGTGGTGGTGGAGGCCAAAACCATCAGTAGTTTCAAAGCATTTTATGACAGAGTGCTGGGAAAATGGGACACCACAGGTGTAGCTCTCGTCCTGTAATTACGTACATTGGAGAGGGTTCAGAGGTATGCCACTAGACTAATACACGAGCTGAGGGGTATGAGCTATGAGGAGAGACTACGTAAACAACCTCACTATCCTGGAGAGAGAGACGAGTTAGGGGGAGATATAATCACCACATACAAGATTCTCAGGAATTGATAGCATAGATAAAGACAGTTTATTTAACACGGGGCACATGCGTTAGGGGACAGGTGGAAATTGAGTACCCAAATGAGTCATAGAGACATTAGAAATAAATGAAGCATTAGGAAGTGATAAGGTGTAGACAGACTTCAAACACAGTTTCAAATGTAGATATGATAGAGCCCATAGGCTCAGAAATATACACCAGTTGATTCACAGTTGAGAGGCGGGACCAAAGAGCCGAAGCTCAACCCCCGTAGGTACAACTAGGCGAGTACTGAAAGTAGTGGAGGCAAGACTCCCATTTTGCTCATTAGTTTACTTCAAAAATGTTTTTTCCTTTGATGAAATCCTTTAACAACGATAGTGTATGCTAAGTGTTTTTGCAAAAGTAGAAGCTGTAGATGCAGATAACTTTGTTATTACTGTATAAGGAACAACAAATACTAGTACAGTACAAGAAAATATTGATTGTGTTTGCATTGCTCTTAAATTATATTGTTTTTGTTATGGGGATTTTTGCGGTGCACTGTTTTCGTGTGTCATGAATGAGCACTATTTTATTCATTGTGCCAAGAGTGAGCATTGTTTTCATCATTGTGCTTCAAATGAGTACTGTTATCATGTCTGTGCCACAGATGAAAACTTTTCATCTGCATGCCATGAGTAAGCATTGGCATTATCTCCTTGCCAGAAGTAAGCACTGTTCTACCATAAGCTTTTTGTTACTGTATACATTTTTCTGGGAGGGGGCTCTCACAGCTAAGCTGAATACTGGTCCAGCCATATCTTAGGGGAATATACCTGATATCTGAGACCCCCCACCATTTCTTTTTGAGAGCCAGGACCAGAATTGAGCTCTCTAATTTGACAATTTGAGCAGTTTGAGAATTAGATATCAACACAAAACTAAGAAAACCTCCTTGACCATAGTTGGAATATGCAGCAGCTATATGGTGCCCATAACTAAAGAAGCACATCAACAAACTGTACAAGGTGCGAAGACATGCAACTAAATGGCTTCCTGAACTGAAAGACCAGAGCTATGAGGAGAGGTTAGAGGCATTAAATATACCAAAGCAAGACGATAGGAGAAAAAGAGGCGATATGATCTGTACGTAGAAAATAGTAATAAGGGCAGTTAGTCCAGCTTCCACCCATGGTTCAGGGTTCTAAGTGGATGTAGGCACCTCCTAGTTTAGGGTTGTGGGAAGTGGCTTCAGGAGCAGCCCTCTTATGTAGATCTGGCAAAAGCCTCATTACTTATTTACTCTTCCTTCATTTCCTTGTATTCTTTTAAGATGTATCTGAGGGCTTGCCTTGTTGGGTTTCAGAGCCCTTCCATGGTTGACACCCTGTCTCTTCTTCCAGATCCTGGAGCTATGGAGAAAGTGTAGGCTCTGCCCTTGGTCCCTTTTGAGACAGGAGAGGTTCTCTGGAAACTTTTCTGGAAACACAAAATAATCCCTACTAACCTTTTTGACTGTCATTTGGTTTCTGGCTCCTGAGAGTTTGCCTCTCAGAATTGATGTGTTTTGTTATTACCTATCTCAGTATGAGCTGGACTCTTCCTATGCTTCCAACACTGTAGCCTGGGTATGTTCTCTCCTACACAGGTTTCCATTGTCTCATTTTCCTTCGAATTTGACTCTGAGGGATTTGCTTCATTGCCTGCTATGAAACTGGGACCTTGCATTTGAACTGGGTCCTCTGTCTTTTGTGCCACCTTCAGCCTCTGCTGTTTGATCTAGCTTGCATTTGATCTAGCTTGCGTTTGATCTAGCTTGCATCAACTTGCATCTAGCTTGTTTGATCTAGCTTGCATTGCAGCTTGCTACAGGAACAGGAGATGATTTTTTTATCCACAGGGTTAGTAACCCATTGAACTGCCTACCCGCCGATGCCGTAACTGCCAAAATTGTGTTTTGTTTTAAAATATACCTGGAAAAAAATCAAGGCAAATGAGGGGACCTTCGCAATCTGCCAGTTTCCTGCCCATTTGAGGTCATTAGGGTTAGTGGCCCCTCGGGTAAATCAGGTAAAAACTAGCTGGTCTAGTGTTTTCTCAGTTTGCCTGCAATGTCTTTCGTGTCAACTTATGGAAGTTCTAGCTGGTGCCCTCTCAGGTTCTGACTTGGCTGTGACTTGTCTGGAATACCAGGACAGCATCTCTCTTCTGTGGTCAGCCCTATTGCAGCTGCACTGCTGGTGCAGGAGGAGCTTTCCATGCAGATGTATCTAATTTTTATCTTCTAAAGGGAATAAAAGCCATAATTTTCCTGCTGGTACTGTGCAGGTCTCAAGTTTTTTCTTGTCAGGACCTTTAGTGCATTCTGGATAGCCTAAACTTTGCCTGTGTTTTATCCTCTGGACTATATGTGGTTGAAGGCACTTTACAGTACTGAATTTTCCAGTGGCAACCTTTAGTTGCAGTCAGGGCTGTGCAGCGTGCATGCCTAGTTTTACTTCAGGGGGAAATCTTCCATCATCTGGTTTTCAGGGCTCTCTTCCATCAAACAGTCTGTTATTAGATGCATTGGACCTCGGCTTAGACTTTGTCTCCAGCTCATGTGACATTTGTTAGGGGAAGTGATCTCTCCTGCAGTGGTGCACATCATGGTGCGAGAGTTTGGGGGTGATCCGGATGGCTCTTCTACACATATAACTTCCATGAGGGTATATATACAACTCTGCTCACCATTTTCATTTGAATTGCACTGAAGGACTGAAGTCTGGTCTCTGAGGATAGCTCTGTTTCTGGCTTCTCGTGTTTTAGTTCTCATTCATGGTGTGTCAAATGTTCTCACAGATGGTCTCTCCCACTTTCTTCCGATATCAACGAAATGGTCAGTGGATGAGGCCTCCTCGCTTTAGCTTCACTTAGACATTTGGCCATCTACAAGTGCATCTGTTTGGCTCTGTATGGATCAATGGTTTCAGATATATGTACCGTAACTCAATTTCTTTATCACAAGGCTTTCACATTGGATGCTTTTCTTCTGGCCTAGAATTGTGGGTCTTTCCTCCTATTGTGCTAGCCAAGTTGGATATGTTTGTTGGCTTCATCCTTAATTTTGCTCACATGTGGCTGGTTCATTTAAGGTTCCTTCCTGTCTTATTGCCCCAACCCTCTTCTCTTCCAGAGGCTTGGCTTCTTCCAGAATATTGAGATATAATCTATCTCGATGATTTGAGACTTTAGTAATTTTTGCGTATGGGTTTTTTAGGCCTTGCGCCACTGCTTGTATAGGAGCTGAGGGTTTCTACCTCGGCTGAGGACTCCTTTATCAAGGTGGTTTTCCTTCTAGCTCTGGCTTGCTGCTATTGGGGGAGATTCATGCTCTACATCACAAGCTTGGTTTTTGTGTGTTTCAGCTCAGGAATGGCCTTTTTCACTCCAATCTTCTCCATAACTTTTGGCTAAGAATGAAATTTCTGATTTCTGGGGTATGTTAATATTTTGCGTTTGGTTTGTCGGGCCAAGGGTGCATTGCGCTGGGCCCACCTTGGCTAAGCCCTGCCCACATTTTGTTTCTGTATAATAATTACATGTGTTTAAAAAATTCAAGTGTCCTCTACCGAGGTGCCGTTGGAGGTTAGATTGGGAGCTACTGAGGGTGCTTGTCAGAAATCAAGCATTAAATGTAATGAAACACTTTTTTTTATGGTCTTAGTAGCTCCCCATCACCACCGTATTACCTGCCCTTCCCCATGAGATGGGTGAGTTTGGGGTCCATGTGAGTGAGAAAGCATACTGTTGGGAACATCATGCTGTTATACGACAAAGAGTACTGGGAAGACGGGACACCACGAGCATATCTCTCATTCTGTAATTACACCTAGGTAATTTGAGTTGCTACCCAGTGACATTCAGGTACAGGCTACACCATAATTGGAATGTTTACATCGTGGCAGCTATGATTGGCCTCCTTAACTTCAGGTACAGGCTACACCATAATTGGAATGTTTACATCGTGGCATCTATGATTGGCCTCCTTACCTTCAGGTACATTATTTTCTTTGAGCAGTTCCTTGTTTTGCTGCACTTATGCCTTAGGTTTTATTCAGCTAAGGGTTTATCCCCAATACCTCATGAAGAGAGCCAGATTCAGCTCCTGGTCCATCTTAAGGCAAGGGTGGGGTCTCAGAGGCCTGGTCCGTCTTAAGGCAAGGGTGGGGTCTCAGAGGCCTGGTCCATCTTAAGGCAAGGGTGGGGTCTCAGAGGCCTGGTCCATCTTAAGGCAAGGGTGGGGTCTCAGAGGCCTGGTCCATCTTAAGGCAAGGGTGGGGTCTCAGAGGCCTGGTCCATCTTAAGGCAAGGGTGGGGTCTCCGAGGCCTGGTCCATCTTAAGGCAAGGGTGGGGTCTCCGAGGCCTGGTCCATCTTAGGCAAGGGTGGGGTCTCAGAGGCCTGGTCGATCTTAAGGCAAGGGTAGGGTCTCTGAGGCCTGGTCCATCTTAAGGCAAGGGTGGGGTCTCAGAGGCCTGGTCCATCTTAAGGCAAGGGTGGGGTCTCAGAGGCCTGGTCCATCTTAAGGCAAGGGTGGGGTCTCAGAGGCCTGGTCCATCTTAAGGCAAGGGTGGGGTCTCAGAGGCCTGGTCCATCTTAAGGCAAGGGTGGGGTCTCAGAGGCCTGGTCCATCTTAAGGCAAGGGTAGGGTCTCCGAGGCCTGGTCCATCTTAAGGCATGGCTCAGCTAGTAAAGTAGTGTATGTAGCATATCTATGGGAGCTAGTGAGGGCTCCTCCACAAGTGTGCATTTCATTACATTCATTGTTTTATTGTTTTGATTTGTATTTTCATCCTCATTCTCATCAGTATCATCATCATCATCACTATTATTACTGTTTTATTTTATGCCATTGTGAATCCCCATGCACAGTACAAAGTTCATAACTGTACAGTAACTAATTGGATGATTCAGTAATTTGTCTGTAGCTGTTGATCTGCTTCCACACACATTTGAAATGACTTTTAATACCTTTTCAATACAGAGTTAGCTGCTTTGTAGTGTATATTACTATATCAGAAGGATAATTTTGTCTGTAGCTAAGAAAAAATGTTGGGTACAGTATATAGTCAAGACGTGTTAGTGTACCATGTGTATGTCCTCACATTACTGATAATGGTGCTACTTTGCACAATGCCGTACTTATTGGTTGTCCATGAACAACAAGTCTGCCCTCCCGTACCCCCCCTTCCCTGGCAGAGTGTAGATCAAGTGCCTATGTCTTGCTGCTTTCTCTCTGCTGTCTGCTTGACGTGTCCAAGATTGCTCAAGCAGGGTACTCGTTTTCTTTGGTCTGCATAATGCACCTGTTAGGGAGCATTCTCTGCTTTATTTTTCCCACCTGTATCATTCTTGTCTAGAATGTTTATTTGTACAAGAATTAATTTTGTTTGCATTTCTTTGGCACTTTTCGGTCAAATTTGTATGGAAATCACATTAGTGATTCAGATTAGTAATGAAGGCTTGGGTTTATTGTTAGCTAGTATAGTGAGAATGTAAATGATGAATAGAGTAAATGTATATCATGTGACAAATTTACTGAAGAGACTAGTTAGTTTTCAGATTATACTGTGTTGCCTCGGCTTAAGAAGTCTTAAAATATTGGCTCTTGCTCATTGTTTTATGTACCAGCTGATATTGAGTCCTGATAAAGTCAATTTTCTTTATGGAATAATAGTACTCCTCCCCACTTATTGAATCAATGCATCATTCACAATAACTTTAGTTAATTGCAAGAAGAATTATAAAACACAGGCCACTGCTAGATTTTATAGAATTGTAATAAAAAGTTACTGTACCTTCAATTAGCAAAAATTATTTTTAAAAATTATGTATCAAGATGTATTTTGCAAAAGCATTTCAATATTTAAATTGCGTGACATTATTTCCACTTGTATAGCTAGCAGTAAGCGCCTGCCTCGCATATTTCTCCAGTACAGTTTATGGTGGACTCCGTGAACTAGTGAAGACTGGTATATGGGTCACATATTACCTACCTCATTATTCAGTAGTGTATTTTTTTGGTAGCAAGTCTTTGCCCTCTGTAATTTGTTATGTTTTTAATTACTTTGAAACCAGTGCTTCGTCGACACCAGATAATCAACTTAAAACAATATCTTATCTTTCATATGATGACTTAAAAGGCACAACATATTTAAAAAATAATGCTCCATAATTTATATAAATTTTCATAATAGCAGGCTTAAATTTTCAGTGTGGTGAAAGATATGGTAGTGAAGTATCTTTCAGTGAATGCTATTTTAGTGTTTTAAATAGCATGACTTGAATTGTGGATACTATGCATATTAAAACATTCAATATCTTTGTTATTGTTCAAAGGTTGCTGGAACACTTTTTAAGTCTCAGTGCATAATGTCATTGGAGAGTCACATTTACAATGTAGACGGATCAAAGTTTCTGATGGTTTTATTGGTAACGTGAAACTTTTAGTTGTACAGTAACTTCCATTGGGTGGGTCTGGTCTGAAATTGACCATGACCAAATGATTATGGATCAACCCATATTTGAATCATTAAATAAATGTGTGTAACTACATTTACTACCCTAACTTGGGCAGGCAAGCCTATCATATTGTATGGAAAGAGATAGCCACACGATCCCAGGAACTGTAGGTGCTAATGCTGTTGTAAGGCTGGACTGCGGTGACGTGGGGGTTCGCTGGCAGGAATGCGAGCCACCTTGTGTCCCAGTGTACAAACATTGTCTATAGTAAGGCAAGAGAGACTCTGCTGGTACAGTACACACAAAGTTATTCAAAATGTTTAATTACAAAATCAAATTGTTATCATCTAAAGGGAATATAAGGCATAAATGTGTATTCTGTTTCAGCATAGTTTCTTGTGCAGACTATTGCATATTTCCTGGGTAATTATGTCCAGTGGGCTCTCGAGATATGTACAGACTTGTACAAGCATTCTTCTTACTCCCTTAATCTTATCTATAATGCAAGTATTTTAGAATGTGTTCAGCATATTATTGTGGAAATAAATTAGTATTTGCTACTACATACACACATTTTTTTTCTCTCCCCTGTTGGCTATTATTGATTGATGTTCTGTTATTACTTAGAGTTACAGAACATTACCTCATTGATGTTACCCAAAATAATACAGTATTTCAGTTTGTGAGTCATTGCAGTGTATATAATGCCACTTGCTCATTTTTGTGTTATTTAAATATTTTATTTTAAGTTTTACAAGTCGGCTATACTAATAATAATTCACAATTACATAAATTACTTACAGTAAAAGCATTGTAAAGATGTGACAGTAACGGTAAAAATATTCCCGATTAAAATTGCTAATGCCACATTTCTGCAAAACTGATTATTATTATAGCATTTTTATATGGATATGGTGTCTAAATGTATATTGTATTTAGTGATATATTGTATTGGCATTTATTTTATACTGTACAATGTTTATTTAGCTAAAATAGTGATATCACGGAATAATGCAGTCTTATACACAAGGTACCTGTAAAATTCAAGAAAATATTTTCCTTGCTTAACTTGGAATGATATATGGTATAGTGCAAAATTAATTACAAATTAATCTTGAGCTTTTCATATGATAGCCTTATAGAATACTCTACATAATTATCTATTCATAGGTGTGATATAACTTCAAATGTATTTTCATCTAATGTATGAATTTCAGTACAGTACTTTCTAGCAATTAGAAAATATCACAAAGGTGATGGTCACTGATAAAAATAGTGTGTGCATGCAAGATTTAATTGAGATTAAGTCATGAGGTTTTCCAATCTTGCATATTGTCCCTGGAAAATTTATTTTCATATACTGTATTTGTATATTACTGTATATGAAACGAGCTTGAATGGTTCCAAAGCCATAAATTATTTAAGAGCTCTTGACTCTTGACCTGGGTTCGTAACCACTTCACTAGCGATCGTCTATAATGATTGGTCAAGTCATGGAGCTTGATTAAGTGATCCCGACAATACTTGTGGTGCAATCTTGCCTTTTTCTCACTTATCTTTATATCTTTACCACCCACTTGATTAAACCGGGAACACGGTAATGACAAAGTGTATGCATATAATGTGGGATAAACCTTTTGTATAATCTATAAGAGAATGTATGCAAAGTTGGAGGCCACACAGTTGGGGTTAGCCTCGCACAAATTGGCAGAGGGAACGGTCTATCTTATCTTGAGATGATTTCGGGGCTTTTTAGTGTCCCTGCGGCCCGGTCCTCGACCAGGCCTCCACCCCCAGGAAGCAGTCCGTGACAGCTGACTAACACCTAGGTACCTATTTTACTGCTAGGTAACAGGGGGATAGAGTGAAAGAAACTCTGCCCATTGTTTCTCGCCGGTGCCTGGGATCAAACCCAGGACCACAGGATCACAAGTCCAGCGTGCTGTCCGCTCGGTCGACCGGCTCCCGTCTAAGGTACAGGACGAAAATAGGCTGGGCAGTCACCAGAATTCCAAAAGGAACAGCATACTAGGGTCACATTCAAACCCCCACAATGATTTTTGGCACTGTGCCAGCTACACAGAAAATTTTTTCAATACTTTTTTTTTTTTAAGTGGCAAGCCATTATGACTATATACCACTGGGAAGGGGTCAGGATAAGGATTTTGGGATGGGACGGAGGGAAGGAATGGTGCCCAACCACTTGTAGACGGTCGGGGATTGAACGCCGACCTGTAATTACCTAAGTGTAGTTACAGGATGAGAGCTACGCTCGTGGTGTCCCGTCTTCCCAGCACTCTTTGTCATATAACGCTTTGAAACTACTGACGGTCTTGGCCTCCACCACCTTCTCCCCTAACTTGTTCCAACCGTCTACCACTCTGTTTGCGAAAGTGAATTTTCTTATATTTCTTCGGCATCTGTGTTTAGCTAGTTTATATCTATGACCTCTTGTTCTTAAAGTTCCAGGTCTCAGGAAATCTTCCCTATCGATTTTATCAATTCCTGTTACTATTTTGTATGTAGTGATCATATCACCTCTTTTTCTTCTGTCTTCTAGTTTTGGCATATTTAATGCCTCTAACCTCTCCTCGTAGCTCTTGCCCTTCAGTTCTGGGAGCCACTTAGTAGCATGTCTTTGCACCTTTTCCAGTTTGTTGATGTGCTTCTTAAGATATGGGCACCACACAACCGCTGCATATTCTAGCTTTGGCCTAACAAAAGTCGTGAACAATTTCTTTAGTATATCGCCATCCATGTATTTAAACGCACCATCAGTGTACGACACTGATGGTGCTACATTGCCTTCTTGGCTTAATACCTTCTTTTAATAATTACTTTTTGCTGCCAATTAAATTGCTGGCAGCATAACAGCTAATACAAAATACTTTATGCACCGCTTTGACTTAATATTTATAGTTTTGGCAAGTTTCTAAGGTTTTAGCTAGGCCTCACACTTACAGTCACCTACAACTCTCAATCACTTAGCGCTCACTGTTACCCTTTCCCCTCAAGAAAATTTAGGATATAAAATATTTCTAAAGAATATTAGATACGAGAACCAACTGCCGATTTATTTCACCGAATATGCCACTACAGAAAAATACTTGGGTAAACGTTTAACAAAAGGAACCAATTAATTCTAAAATGACATGAAAACAATAGTTTACTAGAGGTCTATTTTCATTTAAAATTTACATAAATTATAATACGTTCTACCCACATATGATACCCATATACACAATTACTATGATATTGGATAAAAATATATAATTGCATTACTATAGGTTTCAGCAGTAATGTACACATAACCAGGAAGAGATGGAAGGTTTGGCAAAGTCTGCTCACAAGTACTCTCTCTTACTTGGTTAACTTTCCTGCCTATAATAAAATAATTTGCAAAAAATTTGTAACCATTTTAATATGAAAGACATCGATGCTGAAGCCGCACTCATTTTCATTACTTTGGCATGATATTTAAAAGAATTTGATTATTTGATTCTGAAATTTATGTAACAATGAAATGAACAATGATAAGAGACCACTCCTGTACACACCAACAAGCAGCTGTACGAATCAACAAACACTAATACACCGATTCCTTAAACCACATTCCTCGTACCCCGCGGCCTGGTCGACGACCAGGCCCCGGAAACACTTCAAGGTAACTGCCATCCATCTTTGCTTTATTATCCACCATAAATGGGTTAAATTAACTCCATGGATTCCAAGGATCAATAACAAATTCCATTTAATGGCACTTTCAAATTCCCCAAAAAGAATTATATACTGTAACATGAAGCAGAGGTGGTATAATGCGGGTTAAAAGAAAAATGGCTTTGTAAAGCACACTGCAATCATTAACAGTCCCTGAATATTAATGAGTCAGACGGGAACACACCTGTTACAATGCTATATTATTTATATATTGGATCACAGAGGCAGAAAAACACTTTTGTTCAACTATTGCTTCTCCAGCTCAAAAATGGCTATTAGAAAAGTTACAATCTTTGAAAGGATTTTCAAGCAGAATGCTCCACTTTCAGCTAGAGCCATTAAAAGATTAAAAGTATCTTAAATACTCCCACAAAACAAATTTACTTTTGAATACATAGTCAACATAATACTTATTAACTAGTATCAAATAGTCAACTTTTTTCCAATGGCAAAAAAAAAAAAAAATCAAGAAGAAATTACCATAGTAAATCATTAATCTGCTTTCATTAAGTTCTAAGAAACTTTTGATAAAGTCCTCGATATGACCCAACACACACTGCAAAATATCTGCTCTCGTGACTGGGAAGCTTTTACCATATTGCAGAGGTATGGAGAGCAGCAGGCTGAGGGAAGATAGCACTAATTATAATCACCCCCATGATTACTTCCATCATTTATGAACTCCACAATGCAAGCATAGTTGTCTGTTTAAGCTTAGCAAACGCTTCTAAACCATTTTCAGGGGCCCCTCCATGAATGCTCGGAGAAAAAGCCTGTACCAAATATGGGTGGCCTTATTAACACCCCTTGTTATAAATACCCTTTTGAATCTCCATCGTCCCTTGACCTACTAAATAGTAACTTGATAAAAGAAAGCTCATTGGGTCAGGCATGACTTATGATGCAGAAGTTAGTTTGCTATGGATGATTGATGTCTTCCGTACGGGGACGGACTCTGGCGTGGGAATGGCTTCACCAGTGGGCTGAGCTAGGAGTGGTGGCATTCTTGATTTGTTACTGGCAGACTTTTGCTTAGCCATCTGATAATCTCCAGAGTCAAAGTATTTTTGCTGAAAATAATTAAGAATAGAGTAAACATTAAAAAAAAAATTATTACACATCAAAAATCCATATACATAGTATTAAACATTCTTTATTTTATATTAAAATAATTAAAAAATTATTCAAACAAAAAGGAAGCCTCAACCCTCAACACTTTTCCAATCCCCATTTGCAACTTTTCATTTGTCAACTATTTTAAGTCGGATGCACCTCAATGTATTGTGCGTACAGAACACCGCTTGGTTTCAGAACCCTTTAGGACGAGACCCATCAGTTATCTTGTAAGTTCATAAACGTGAAATGGAGGTAAAAAATAAATTGGAAATGTAAAAAAATAATGAAAAACTCGACAGGTTCATAGCATAAATGCGACCGTATTTTGTTTGTACTCGCCAATAAGAAGTCCTGATCCGCTTATGCTGATGATCGGCGTTGATGAAGTACAGTTATTTATATGGAAGAGGTGGTGGTGGATATTGATGGTGTTAGGTTGACTGAAGTTGTTGGGTTGACTGGGTCAACATGTGATCAAGTCAGGTGCAGGTGATGCAATGCAAGCTTTCTTGGAAGCCATTGGAAAAGACTCTTAATTGACATTTGTTTATTCCCTTTGATTTTGTTTTTAAAAACTTCATATACAAATTGTACAGACTCATCATGTCCTTAGTTTCAAACTCGCTGTAACTGGTGTCCATAAATGCCAGAATGTCTTCAAAGTGTTGCTGATTTTTTTCCATATTACATTTTTCCTTTAACGTTTCTTCATCCTCTTCCTCCTTCATTGCACTCTTTCTGGCTTTTTTGCTGCACATCCCTCAAAGAGATAACATCCAGAAAATAAGTGAAGCAATACAGACAACTGCAAAGTTCACAGAAAACAAGGCACTAAAACAGCCAACTGCCTCTGCAAATGATTTAAATCCATATGATTTGCTCAAATCTAGCTTAAACCCCCTTAGTGTGTGAATGGATGCCAACAGGTGACAACCTGGGAGCTCTAGGCGCCTGCACCAGCAACGAGTCAAGTTGATAAACCACAAACCAACACACTCAGTAAGGTGGGGGAAGGAAATCAAGGAGCCACCGAGGTCTTGCCAGGAGTAGTAGTAGTTCCATTACATTCAACCCGGGTTTTCTGAAAGAGCCTCTGGGGGCAACCTGAAGCTATAAAAGAGAAGCTGGAAAACACGGAACTTATCAGGGAGGCGATACCTCTAAAACAGAGCCTTAAGAAAACTAACCTGGACTGAAGGGCCAACTATGAACAAAAGGGAGGGTTCTGCTTTTTGCTGTACCAAAGTACTGTACCTAGAATTTATCACTATTAAACGATTTTATTTTCTGTTGCAATCTCACTCTTATTAATAACCACTTGTTTTTCCAATGTCTTCAACAGAAGTAATTTTCATGCCGATTTTTGTATTGTCTGTAGATGATGATAAAAAGCAGTGACTTCACACCATCTTTTGCAGATGTTGATATTCGTATTTTTGTCTATTTTCTATGAGTAAGAAAAAGTAGTGGTGCAAGGACTGTGCCCTGAGGTACAGAGCTTTTCACTGTGCCTGGACTATTTTATTTGATTGTTACCCTGTTCTGTTTGACAGAAAATTTAATATGCATCATCCTACTTACCCATTATTTCTATTGACCTTATTTTGTGGGCTATCCATGGTCGTATTTATTAAATGCCTTTGCAAAGTCCATGTATACCACATCTGCATTTTGTTTTTCCTCTAATGCCCCAATGAAGCAGGCCCTGTGGCACAGCGGTAAAGCACCTGACCAGCGCTTCACGAGCGCCTCAGCCTGGGGTTCGAATCCTGGCCGGGGAGGATTGACCGGATGCCAATCCTTAACTGTACCAAGCAAAACATCCTCTACAGATGGAAACAATGACCAAGAAGAGTTGAAGGGCACCCATAGATCAATGTCAAGCTCAGAAGTCTGTAATGAAGACCCTGGGGAAAAGCAGAGCATTAATAATCAATGATCTTATTGAAAGACATCCCTAGAGAAGATGACAGTTCGGATCCCTGACAGGAAGCAATGGCTCAACTGTCTTCAGTGTCGAAGATTAAGGGGACGATCCCTAAAGAAGCTCAGGCTACACTCATAATGAACACAGACCTTGTCCCAAAAGCCTCAGCCTTCCTGGAACCTGGAGGATGATCTTCTCTTGAGGTTATCTTGAGATGATTTCGGGGCTTTAGTGTCCCCGCGGCCCGGTCCTCGACCAGGCCTCCACCCCCAGGAAGCAGCCCGTGACAGCTGACTAACACCCAGGTACCTATTTTACTGCTAGGTAACAGGGGTAACATGATAAAGTGATCTGCACTACAAAGCCAGGATAAAGGAAGGAGCAGCAGCAAAAAGGGCACTAGCAGAAACACCAGCTGCTCCAACCCCAAAATGAAACAGACTTGACACCAGGGCACCTACCCAAGCATGGAGCCACACACACACAAATGTAACTGAAGTGGAAGCCGCTGGGCGAGCGTCATCACTACAAAAACAAAGTTGCACGCTTGAACAAAAATAGCAAACCTGCGAACCCCAAAATTGCAGACCGCAGGACAGATTTAATAACCACTCCACAGGCAGCACAAGGAGAGAGCAGAACTGATTATCAGTTTCTAATGAAACTGATAGACCATCCTCATTTGACAGGTCAACCCATTAAGAGCTGCACTGCAGACTATTGTAGAGTTACCAGGGCCTGAAGGAGTAACTGTGCACGACACCAAGGCACTAGGATGCTCGCAGGAAGAACAGACACCAAACGTAACCTGAAGGATAAGCTCAGCTATGAAGGCACTAGCAGAAAAAAAAAAAAAAATCATCTCAGATCAAGCAGTGTGCCATATGAACAAAACCTCAAGACCTGGGATGGTGTGTGGAAGAGGCCTGGACACAGGGTCAACCTGGACATCACCTGGTACCTCATCTAGTATAATATATGAGTATGTGACAAACAGGGCATAAACGTTCACATGAAGCAAATATGTCATGTCTGCAAAGCTTAGCACTAGTATTCTTAGTAATCTAATCATTCACAGCCATCCTGCCATGGTTGGCAAAGTAGCAGCTAGGAATGTAAAGGCCAAAACTGTCAGTACAATAGTTTCAAAGCATCACATGACAGTACTGGGAAGATGGGACAACACAAGCGTATCTCTCATCCTGCAACTACACTTAGGTAATTACTGAGGTAAATAGCCCAAAACAATAAACCACAAATGCCTCCAACCACAGGCCCTGCAGAGGAGTCAATGACTTGTGCACTATGCAGGACAAGGCACACTACACAGTACCCTAGCCTCTCGAGGACAAACTTCCAAACACGCCAAAAAGGCACTGATGGTGCAAGGGACAACAATAAACAAACACTTAGGGGAAAGGTTACCCCGAACACATGCAGCTTATAGTGAATATGAAATCATGTCTGTGCATTTAGTGAGGCTTGTAAGCACATATACCTGAAGCAAATGCTGAAGGTTAGGAACATCACCCAATCAAATGGTCCTCACAGGACAGTCCAAAAGGATGGCCAACACTACCTTGGAAACGAAGTGGAACTCACTATGGCCTGGCAACTCAGGAAAGTACGACTGCTCAGAAATCAGGGACAGGACTGACACATTGTTGACCTGGAGCTGCTGAGTGCCACCTATTAGCAGCCACTTGCACAAAGGGTTTGAGGTAGTGTTGAATGAATTATCTAAATGAATTACTTGAATTAATTGTTAGTAGAGTCATTTGGCTGCTTTGGTTTCTGTGAACCTTGCAGTTGTTTGTGTTGCTTTGCTTACTTTCTAGATATTTTCTTGATGAGGCTAATTATTGCAATCCTCTGCTTCCTGTGCCTCTGTGAGGAGGGCTAGGTTCTGGTTCCCAGTTGGCCATACAGGACTCCGATGGCCGATGTGACTCGGTAAAGGCAAGTCATCTCGGCGAGATGGCTTTCGGGAACCACCAGAGGCTCCTCATGGAAATGAAAATGCTCGTTTCTGTGAGCTTCTGGTTTTTAGTATTGGGATTATATTCACATTATGGCTTTTTTCCTTATCATTTCTTGACCAACATTTATTCTCTTATGGTGTAGTTTCCTACAAGTCTTCTATTTCCCATTTGTGTTATCTTATACTTATTTGGATAGAATTCTTAACAGTCATTTATTTCCCATCTGAAAATTGTCAAGGTCTTCCTTCAGCCGTGTTTATTCGTTAGCTTCGCATCACCTGCAAATACCGATATGTACAATTTCACCGAGGGACCTCACATACTTTTAACTCTTCTCCAGCTTGACAGTCGTTGATTAGGACCCATTTTTTTCTGTCCTTCAGATACTGTACTCTATTACCCTAATAGAGTACATTAGGGTAATACAGTAGTGTTTTGTGTGTTTTCCTAGCTACCTCATCACTGCTTGTCACTAACTTATGCCTTAGTTATTTGAGAAGCGCTATAAAAGGATTTCTGGCAGTCCATTCATCATTCTGTCAATGTATTTTGGCAATCAAGTCATAGATCTGGATAGAGTTAATCGGGCACAATTTTTCCTCACCTGAAATCATGTTACCAGCAGTCTTTACCAAATTCTTTACTAGTTTTTCCTAAATTTTTCAAGGGATACATGTTAGTGACACTAGTCAATAAGTGTTTCTTGTCTGCTTTCTTGAGTACTGAAACTACATTTGTCCTTTTCCAGATTTACAGAAGCTTCCCAGTCTCAAATGTTATCAGAAGCTCTTAATTTAATTTTGTTTATTTATCAGTGGAAAGCGCCAAGCCATTACGACTTTATAGCACTTGGAAGGGATCTGCATAAGGATTTGGGATGGGACGGGGGAAAGAAATGGTGCCCAACCACTTTTACGGTCGGGGATTGAATGCCGACCTGCATGAAGCGAGACCGTCGCTCTACCGTCCAAAGTGGCTGGTTATCATCATCATCATCATCTCTAGTTAGTGGGTATCACAGAAATCCTGCAGCCTCTTTCAGTACTCAAGGTCATACCTAGTCTACACCCACTGCTTGATACCTGGTTCATGGGGTTCTGGGAGTTCTTCTACTCCCCAAGCCCGGCCCGAGGCCAGGCTTTACGTGTGAGAACTTGGTCCACCAGGCTGTTGCTTGGAGCGGCCCGCAGGCCCACATACCCACCACAGCCCGGCTGGTCCGGAACTTCTCTTAGAAAACAGTCCAGTTTTCTCTTGAAGATGTCCACGGTTGTTCCGGCAATATTTCTTATAGTCGCTGGGAGGACTATACATCTAGGTCTTCCAAGTTTCTTTCTGCCTCTTACAAAGGTGACTGCTTAATCTAATCTTTCTGGTCATCTGTTGTGACCTATCTTTATTCTAATCTGGTGCCTGTTTTGAGACCTCTTGTGATGATCATATTCATTATTATAAAATCAGTTTATTTTCCTATTGCAGTATGTGGTTATTGTTCTGCCACATTTTCTTTTAATCTCTTTGCAATTTCATCTGCATTCATGTGTGTAACTTTAATACTCCAAAACAGCATCTCCAATGGGATGCTGTTTTTGCCAAGTAGAAACTCTCATTCAACAAAGCACAATATGTAAAGGCATTCTCCAGATAACGCAAGGAAAACCGCAAGGAAAACCGCAAGGAAAAAACAACTAGCATTGGATTACCTAATAGGGATATGTAATTACTGGCAATAAATTAATTATACACGAGTGATAACAACATGTTGAAAATACTTGAATATAATTAACTTTTGTATGGATGGTTTATTATAATCAATCTTACTTACCCCTTTTGTAAGCCTCTTTTGTAAAAATGCAGAATGGCCAGCCATTGGCCGACCAACACTTGGGTACTTGGAGCGAAGTTTGGCCTCCTCTGCAGCCTCAACACCTGCGGCTGTCATGGCTGGTGTGATAAACTGCAATTAAATGAAAACCTATTAGTAAATTTAACACCAGTTGCCACTTCTTATCCTTACTGCATTTACCAAACTCTTATGAAATCTCCATAATTGAGTTGGATGTTGGTAAGTCTGTATTTAACTCTTGGACTTAGGGTTAGGGACAAAATTTAAGAAAGCTTCTTGTATGATGGTAAGGAAAGTAGGACGATGATGAATACCGGAGCTAACAGTTGAAAAAGGGGAAGTGATCTATCAGGAGAAAGCATCAGGCGATTACGACTATACATCACTTGGAAGGGGTCAGGATAAGGATTTGGGATGGAATGGTGCCCAACCACTTAGATGGTCGGGGATTGAACGCCAATGAAAAAGTGCGAACCCAGTTCATTCATGACCAACACCAGATCTGCCAAAACAGAACCATGGCGATGGACAGGTGATATGCCTGAAACAAATTTACCTGTACTCTTAGGGATTTTCTTCCAGATTTGAGGGAGGGGGGGGGGGGAAATTGTCAACCGTAATGATGGAGACAAAATTTCATGTTTAGCTGTAAGGATGGCTATGGGTCAGTGTACAGCTTTCCAAAGTAAAAAACGAATCGGGCTTCTGTTGGCATTTTTCTCTTCCGGGCTGCACACTTTCATAATACAGCCTGAGCAGTCCAAACGCCACCAGGAAACATTTCCATGTGCCATGGAAGACATAGCTAACAATGGAGTGGAGGACAGCATCTAATAAGGTGCTGTGAAAAAGAGGGCAAATCGAGGGGAAAGCAGATAAAACGGAGCAGACAGAGCAATAAAAGGAAAGAGCGCAAGTGTGTAGATCAATACGAGTTACCTTGCTGGCATTAAAGACACACACACACACACACAAAGTAACGAAAGGTTATAGAAGGCGGCCTCGGGTATTTGTCAGGGCATCATCCCAGAGGTTTAGGCAAGCAAAATAGTTTACTGACCAACCAGTTAATATACTTTAGTTTTGAACAGTACAGGAATAAAGTTGCTAGCAGTAAAATTAATAAATTATGACCTGCCAACCTCACTTATTGAAGTTAGGAAGCACAAGATGACATACTAAACACGTTATTAAATCTGTAATCCACTGTAGCATCATCACCCGCTACTGAAGTTGAAATTCTCAAAAGCAGCCCTCTTAATTCCTACAGTCACATCTGACACATCCACCTTTCCCAGCCCAGCCAGGGGGGGGGGACAGTACTAGTGTCCCAGCCAGAGGGGGGGGGGACAACAGTGTCCCAGCCAGAGGGGGGGGGACAACAGTGTCCCAGCCAGGGGGGGGGACAACAGTGTCCCAGCCAGAGGGGGGGGGGGGGACAACAGTGTCCCAGCCAGGGGGGGGACAGTACTAGTGTCCCAGCCAGGGGGGGGGACAGTACTAGTGTCCCAGCCAGAGGGGGGGGGGACAACAGTGTCCCAGCCAGAGGGGGGGGGGGACAACAGTGTCCCAGCCAGGGGGGGGGGGACAACAGTGTCCCAGCCAGAGGGGGGGGGACAACAGTGTCCAAGCCAGAGGGGGGGACAGTACTAGTGTCCCAGCCAGAAGGAGGGGGGCAACAGTGTCCCAGCCAGAAGGGGGGGGGCAACAGTGTCCCAGCCAGAAGGGGGGGGGGGCAACAGTGTCCCAGCCAGAAGGGGGGGGGGCAACAGTGTCCCAGCCAGAAGGGGGGGGGGCAACAGTGTCCCAGCCAGAAGGAGGGGGGCAACAGTGTCCCAGCCAGAAGGGGGGGGGCAACAGTGTCCCAGCCAGAAGGAGGGGGGCAACAGTGTCCCAGCCAGAAGGGGGGGGGCAACAGTGTCCCAGCCAGAAGGGGGGGGGGCAACAGTGTCCCAGCCAGAAGGGGGGGGGCAACAGTGTCCCAGCCAGAGGGGGGGGACAACAGTGTCCCAGCCAGAGGGGGGGGACAACAGTGTCCCAGCCAGAGGGGGGGGGGACAACAGTGTCCCAGCCAGAGGGGGGGGGGGACAACAGTGTCCCAGCCAGAGGGGGGGGGGACAACAGTGTCCCAGCCAGAGGGGGGGGGGGACAACAGTGTCCCAGCCAGAGGGGGGAGGGACAACAGTGTCCCAGCCAGAGGGGGGAGGGACAACAGTGTCCCAGCCAGAGGGGGGGGACAACAGTGTCCCAGCCAGAGGGGGGGGGGACAACAGTGTCCCAGCCAGAGGGGGGGGGACAACAGTGTCCCAGCCAGAGGGGGGGACAACAGCGTCCCGGCCAGGGGGGGAGACAACAGCGTCCCGGCCAGGGGGGGGACAACAGCGTCCCGGCCAGGGGGGGGACAACAGCGTCCCGGCCAGGGGGGGGACAACAGCGTCCCGGCCAGGGGGGGGGAACAACAGCGTCCCGGCCAGGGGGGGGGAAAACAGCGTCCCGGCCAGGGGGGGGAACAACAGCGTCCCGGCCAGGGGGGGGGACAACAGGGTCCCGGCCAGGGGGGGGGAACAACAGCGTCCCGGCCAGGGGGGGGGACAACAGCGTCCCGGCCAGGGGGGGGACAACAGCGTCCCGGCCAGGGGGGGGACAACAGCGTCCCGGCCAGGGGGGGGGACAACAGCGTCCCGGCCAGGGGGACAATAGTGTCCCAGCCGGGGGACAATAGCATCCCAGCCAGGGGGACAACAGCATCCCAGCCAGGGGGACAATAGTGTCCCAGCCAGGGGGACAACAGCATCCCAGCCAGGGGGACAATAGTGTCCCAGCCAGGGGGACAATAGTGTCCCAGCCAGGGGGACAATAGCATCCCAGCCAGGGGGACAATAGTGTCCCAGCCAGGGGGACAATAGTGTCCCAGCCAGGGGGACAATAGTGTCCCAGCCAGGGGGACAATAGTGTCCCAGCCAGGGGGACAATAGTGTCCCAGCCAGGGGGACAATAGTGTCCCAGCCAGGGGGACAATAGTGTCCCAGCCAGGGGGACAATAGTGTCCCAGCCAGGGGGACAATAGTGTCCCAGCCAGGGGGACAATAGTGTCCCAGCCAGGGGGACAATAGTGTCCCAGCCAGGGGGACAATAGTGTCCCAGCCAGGGGGACAATAGTGTCCCAGCCAGGGGGACAATAGTGTCCCAGCCAGGGGGACAATAGTGTCCCAGCCAGGGGGACAACAGCATCCCAGCCAGGGGGACAATAGTGTCCCAGCCAGGGGGACAATAGTGTCCCAGCCAGGGGGACAATAGTGTCCCAGCCAGGGGGACAATAGTGTCCCAGCCAGGGGGACAATAGTGTCCCAGCCAGGGGGACAACAGCATCCCAGCCAAGAGGACAATAGTGTCCCAGCCAGGGGGACAATAGTGTCCCAGCCAGGGGGACAATAGTGTCCCAGCCAGGGGGACAATAGTGTCCCAGCCAGGGGGACAATAGTGTCCCAGCCAGGGGGACAACAGCATCCCAGCCAAGAGGACAATAGTGTCCCAGCCAGGGGGACAATAGTGTCCCAGCCAGGTGTTTGTTTACATCCATCCTGACGTTCTGGGAACCTTACCTCCTTCTTCTTGTCCTCCTCGGGGTCTATGGGCTTCTCCTCGACCTTCTCGAGGTGAGCAGCTTCAGGAGGCTGTTGCGTGTGGTCCATGACTGTGAGGTTGTGAGGGGGAGCCGTGAGGTGGTGTGAGGGGGGGATGTAATATGAGCGGGGGTCGAACGGGGGGACTCGCTCGCTCTCTCTCTCTCAGCCACCTATATTCTATACATCAATATTTATCTCTCCTCGGCTTTTCTCTCATATTCTACTATGTTTTTCTTACTACAATATTATGTGAATTGTATTTCCAGCCTGTTTTTTGTATAAAACGGTATGGTTTGGAAATTTGCTGTTTCACTTGATCAATATGCGTTGCGGTCATATAGATTAAAATACAAATTATTTACTACATCTCTCTTATTTCTAATATTATAATAAATTATTAGAGTTTTTGGCACTCCTATAAATTACAAATTAATGATATTCATCTGATTTAGCTCAATACATTTCATAATTTTATTCAGCGTTTCATTCACCAATAATAAAATAATAGGTATAATTTCAACATGCGCCAACAATAATATATTTAATTATAGTTAAATCACATCAAAGATAGTCATATAAGCCGTTATTATATATATTATAAGATGAAGAGGAGTGGCGGAGAACAGCTGACTGCCTCCAAGATGGCGCGTCACCTCTACAAGGCGCTCGTGAATATAACCCATTTTCCACTTATATTCCCACCATCTACCCTCCCCAACCACTTGGGATGGACGGTAGAACGACGATCTCGCTTCATGCAGGTCGGCGTTCAATCCCCGACCGTCTAGAAGCGATTGGGGGCACCATTCCCTTCCCTCCGTCCAGTCCCAAATTCTGACACCTTCCCAGTGCTATATAGTCGTGGTGGCTTGGCGCTTTCCCCTTGATAGTTCCCTTCCCTGTGGGTGGTAGTGGGCCCCTACTCATCCTGTGGGTGGTAGTGGGTCCCTTACTCATCCTGTGGGTGGTAGTGGGCCCCTTACTCATCCTGTGGGTGGTAGTGGGGTCCCTTACTCATCCTGTGGGTGGTAGTGGGCCCCTTACTCATCCTGTGGGTGGTAGTGGGCCCCTTACTCATCCTGGTGGGTGGTAGTGGGCCCTTACTCATCCTGTGGGTGGTAGTGGGCCCTTACTCATCCTGTGGGTGGTAGTGGGGTCCCTTAATCATCCTGTGGGTGGTAGTGGGCCCCTTACTCATCCTGTGGGTGGTAGTGGGTCCCTTACTCATCCTGTGGGTGGTAGTGGGCCCCTTACTCATCCTGTGGGTGGTAGTGGCCCCTTACTCATCCTTGGGTGGTAGTGGGTCCCTTACTCATCCTGTGGGTGGTAGTGGGTCCCTTACTCATCCTGTGGGTGGTAGTGGGGCCTCTTACTCATCCTGTGGGTGGTAGTGGGTCCCTTACTCATCCTGTGGGTGGTAGTGGGTCCCTTACTCATCCTGTGGGTGGTAGTGGGTCCCTTACTCATTGGGGTGGTAGTGGGCCCCGTACTCATCCTGTGGGTGGTAGTGGGCCCCTTACTCATCCTGTGGGTGGTAGTGGGTCCCTTACTCATCCTGTGGGTGGTAGTGGGTCCCTACTCATCCTGTGGGTGGTAGTGGGTCCCTTACTCATCCTGTGGGTGGTAGTGGGTCCCTTACTCATCCTGTGGGTGGTAGTGGGCCCCATACCCATCCAACGGGCTGTACAGTAGTGGAAAAGGTTACCGAGNCGTGCGGTTCTTGTAGCGGATAATTCTTTTTGGCTGGACTGGCCAGGATGGAAGTTCATTTATCTTCTCCCCCTTTGGTGTGATGAATGGTATGTAATTTTTAGTTTTACTTTTGATTAATCTAAATATTTATTATTTAAATATCAGTTTGTTTTATTTTTGTCAGTGTTAATTTGTACATTTCATTTGCTAATGTTTCCAAATAGGTTAAGTTGTGTATGAGAGAATGTACGTTTGTGTCTGTATGTTGAGTAGGCTTCCTGTGTGTTTTGTGAGGAGTAGCGTCACTACCTCCACCCATGCTCAGAGGGGGCGTGTGTTACGTTGCACCAATGAGGCCCCAACCCCATAGCAAGGTGTTTATCTCAGTTTTCTCCCATTGAGACTGAGATCAGTGTACTGATAAGTGAGTGATTGTTTTCCATGTAGATTTCCCATTTCCTGTGTTTTTTTTTAAATAAATGTAATGCATGCATTTTGGTAGTTTGTTGAGTCCCACAGTTTCAAAATAATTTGTAGATCGTGTCGTGTTTTCTCTCATATTGGAAGTGCAGCTTTAATATATTTGTTCTGTGATCCCAATTTTAAATAACTAACATACACTATAAGTAAGGAACAGGAATGCTTTGCATATTTAATACCCCTCCCCCCCTCCTCCTTACATGTGTTCAGCTGTTGCTCTAGGGGTTGTCCAGGCTGGAGACTTTAACAGGCTCACAGGCTGTTATAGTCTGTCCTTTAACAGGCTACAGGCTCACCATAGCCCGTGCTGCTTGGAACTTTTTTCCAGGTAGCGAATCTTTAACAACAACAACAACATTTAACAGGCGGAGTGGTCCTTTAAGCTTCTTGGTGGCTGGCTCAGTTTTGGATCCCAGCTCTTCTGGCCCCATGTCCGAACTCGGATGTTTTTCCATGACTCTACCTCTTCTAGTGGATTGGTCTGGACACATTCATCTTTGGTCTGTTATTCTCCTCCAATCTTTACATCTGGAGTTTTTTTTTTACGCTTGTCTGCCACCATTTGTATGGTGGAGAGGGTGATTGGTGATGAATCACCAGATGCAAATCCTCGGCAGTTAGTTAGTTTAGTTCATTTATTATGCACCCCATATCCATCTTGTGGGCGGTAGTGGAAAGGGTTACAGAGGCACATAATGGGCTCAGGGACTGAACCCCACAATTCATTTAACTAAGCGCAGTTTAAAGACCAACTTACAAAAATAGACTACTGCTTAGAAAACTTAACAGACCATGCCCCAAACATTATCTTGCTTAGTGACTTCAACTTAAGGCACCTAAAATTGAAAGATGTGGCAAATATGGTTATACCAGAGAGAATATGCCTGGAAGCAGTCTAAATGAACAGTCACACACAAATGACCTACTGCAGACATGTGACATATTTGTCTTAAACCAGCAAATAGTTGAACCAACTAGAAAATAAAAAACACTAGGTCTTCTTTTTTTACAAACAATGATGACCTGGTTATGGACATGATGATTACTAACACATGTTACTCAGATCACAACCTAAGTGAAGTTCAGACATGCACGGGCAATAGACCTGTGCAGCCAGTCTCGAATCCAAGAGGAGGAGAATTCAGTAAATTCAATTTTAACAACAGATTAACTGGGAACAAATAAACCAGGACTTCACAGAAATATGCTGGGAATGACAGCTAGACAATGCAAACTTTAAACCAGTGCCTTGAGAAAATAGGCACAGTTGCACTAGAAATGTGTGACAGTCACTTGCCGCTATGGAGAAGGAGAAAAAGATGCGAACTGGATCAAGAGTGGCATTCCTCTCTAGACGACAAAAACAAATCGCAAGATATCTCAAATGCACCACCCTATCCTAAGAATGACAAAGAAGGCTATGTAGAGAAATAGAATTAGTCAAGCTAAAGTTGCAAGAATCCAATTAAATCCATGTGAGGGAAAGAGAGCAAAAGGAAATGAAATAGAGAGGAATGTAAAATACTTTCTCTCCTATGTAATATCTAGAAAAAACTACATCTTGTATTAGGCCCTTGTGCAAGGGTGGTGGAACCTTCACACATGACAACAAAGAAATGAGTGAAATACTGTGGCTACAGTACAATTCTCTTTCAGTGAACCACTGAACACATTGAAGATCAATAATCCAAACAAATTCCTTATGAATGTGAAACAACTATCAAACCATATATCAGATGTAACCCTAACCCCACTCGACTTTAAAGCAGTTGCAGACAGCATGCCCATGCACTCTGCACCAGGCCCAGAGTGGAATTCTATATTCATGGAAGACTTGCAAAAAAACACTATCACAGGTCCTAAACAAATTTTGGAGACTGAGCCTTAGATACTGGTATTATCCCCAATATACTGTACTCAAAACAGCAGAGATTGCACCACTTGACAATGGAGGTAGTAAAAGCAGATGCCAAAAATATTGACCAATAGCTCTAATATCACATATCATAAAAATCTTTGAAGGAGTGCTAAGAAGGGCCTGGTCCCAAATCTACAAAGTTGAATACTGTAATAACATATTGGAGTGAACGATATGGAAGAAAATTGCAGAATAGAACCAGTGAAGAGCAGGGGTGCCATAGGAACAATCAGAGAACACTGTATGAACATCAGAGGTCCACGGTTGTTCAGCATACTTCCAGCAAGTATAAGAAATATTGACAGAACAAACTTAGACATCTTTAAGAGAGCACTAGATAGTTTTCTTCAAGACGTGCTGGACCAACCAGGCTATGGTGGATGTGTGGGCCTGCAGGCCACTCCAAGCAACAGCCTGTTGTACCAATCTGTCGCAAATCAAGCCTTACCCCAGGCTGGGTTTGGGGAGTAGAAGAACTCCCAGAACCACTTTCAGGTACAATCCAGGACCAGGTTTATCTTGAGATGATTTCGGGGCCCGCGGCCCGGTCCTCGACCAGGCCTCCACCCCCAGGAAGCAGCCGGTGACAGCTGACTAACACCCAGGTACCTATTTTACTGCTAGGTAACAGGGGGCATAGGGTGAAAGAAACTCTGCCCAATGTTTCTCGCCAGCGCCTGGGATCAAACCCAGGACCACAGGATCACAAGTCCAGCGTGCTGTCCGCTCAGCCGACCGGCTCCCTCAGATTACAAGTAAGATCCAAAACACATGGAATCACAGTGTCTATATAACCCTGGGCAGCATAGGTTCAGGACAAGGAGCTGCTGCCTTTCACAATTGCTAAATCACTGTGACATGGCCTCAGATGCCATAGAAGATGAGCAAAATACTGATTTGATCGCAGATTTTGCAAAAGCTCTTGACAAATGTGACAATGGTGTTATTGCACACAAGTTGTTCACAAAAGGAATTACTGGCAAAGTAGGGAGATGGATCTTTAACTTTCTAATGAACAGAACCTAGAGTGTAATAGTCAACACAGTAAAATATGGATCTTCCGGTGTGAAAAGCTCAATCTTCCATGGTACAGTGCTTGCTCCAGTACGTGTTCTCCTCATATCAGACATGGACAAGAATATGAACTATAGTATTGTATCATCGTTTGCAGATGACACTAGCATTTTCATGAGAGTTGACAGTACAGTATAGAGGTCACAGCAAACCTCCAATCTGATGTTAATCAAGCCTTTCAATGAGCCACAGAAAATAATATGATTAATGAGGATAAGTTGCACTTACTGAGCTATGGAAAAAAATAAAATATCAAAACAGAAGCCACATATCAAATGCAGTCAAATCACACTATTTAAAGAAAAAGTAACATAAAAGATTTAACAATAAAAATGTCAAAAGACCTTACTTTTAAAGAAACAACAAAGTAGCTGTCACAGCTGCAAGGAAAAGGACATGTTGGATAGATGCTTGCTTCCTTTCAAACAAGAAGCTATACCAATTAAAATTTCTAAGACTAGTGCTCTCTAGAGTGCAATACGGTTGCACACTAACAGCCTCTTTTAAAGCTGAAGAAATTGCTGACCTGGAGAGTGTGTAAAGATCATTTACAGCTAGAATACACTTAAACATCTAAATTATTGGGACCACTTAACAATTTTAAATCTGTATTCCCTAGGTGCAGATGGGAGAGAGACATAATAATTTACATTTGGGAAATACTAGTGGGACTGGTTCCAAATGTGTATACAGAAATAGCACCACGTGAGACCGGAAGGCATGGCAGGATGTGAAATAACCCCTTTGGAAAAGCAAAGGTGCAGAAGGCATACCGAGAGAGAACTCTATTAATATCAAAGGCGCGAGACATTCCAACACTCCCTCTGCACATACAGGACATAACTGGCCAGTCTCTCGCAGAATTCAAACGAGAACTAGACAAGCACCTTCAAAGGATGCCTAATGAACCAGGCAGCAACTTGTGTCAGGCTGCGATTGGCCACATTGAAGGACCTAGTTGACCAGACCACCAGCCAGGAGCCCCGATCCATCCTCAGAATCATCGACATGAATATGACAGGTATCCCACCTGCATCTCTTGCTGAGGCGGCAGTATAAAGTTTCATGATGCTCTTTTCATCTTTTCTCTCTCTCTGTCCTTTGTCTTGTTTCTGATGGTTTTACCCTTTTTGTCTTGGGTTTTTCTCTATCAGCAGCTTATGCCAAATACTGTACTATTGCCTTCTATTGTTTGACTTTTACAGAGCTGCTTTTACTTTGTCTCATGTGTTCTTACACACTGACCTGCTCATTCTCCTCCCAAGTCATGGGGGTCTCTGGATAATTTTTTTTTGTTCTCTTGCTTCTCAGTTTGCTTCAGTCTTTGATGCCTTTTCTGGAGTGGGCCCCTCTGGTGGCTTCCTGAAGCTATCTCACCGAGATTTCTCCTTGCAGTTTGGTCACATCAGATGCAGAATTCTGTTTGACCTACCAGAACCAGAGCTGAAATCTGGCCCCACTCACGAAGGTACAGAGAGCAAGTGGCAATTAGCCACTATACCAGGAAAACCTGTAGAAAGCTTTACAGACAACTGGAAGGTTAAGAAAGACCAAAGCCTCTAAAACACCAAACAACTCTGCAAATGATCCATACAGAACAAGTAAAACACTCAATATTAGTGCAAAACTAATAGTACTGAGTGTCACCACCTGCTTCTGCACGCAGTCATCTTGCTTCTCAGTTCTTTCACTGATGCCCTTTGGGGCACTACTGTTCCAGGTTGTTCAGACGTGGCAAGCCCCTGCTTCAAGACAAGTGCCGGCCATTCTTCAACTTGTTCTGTGGGGGACTTTTTGCTTTGTACTCTGTTCTATATTTTAGTTTTTACTTCATGGGTATGTTTTTTATTTAGCATATTGTGGGGACTTGGCTTCATTGTGCTTCATGATGCGTATGCCCTGGGTCACTTTCCAGGGTGCTGTTAGCACTGCCTCTGCACTGACAGATATATCTTATGTTTTGGGTATTTGCCCCCTAAGAAGCCAAGGCTCCAGGGTGGAAAGCCTTGCTTAAGGCTGTTCATGAGTATTTGATTCCTCCTTTTGGGTCCTTGGCTTGGGGTGTTCTGTTGGGGCATGCATGTTTGTTTATATGACATGCTACCGCCAGTCATATCCGGGTTGTGAATTGTGGCTGCGCTTCGCGTCTCTCTTGCAAGTGGCCCCAGTGCTTGGATTCCCTGCTTTGCTAGTTATTTTCAGGACCTGGTAATCCTCTTGAGGATCTTTGGCGTGGTTGTTTTGGCCTGTCAAGCCCACGCTCGCCATGTGTGAATCTGAGGGATGCGCATCGTCTTTGCTACCAGATGATGGTCATTCTCTCACGCTTCACCATTCTGCCTGTTGAGTTGGTGACACCTATGACCCTGAGTCCTGTGAGGTTTGGTGCCCCTGGGGATCTTAACTTTGAATGATTCACCTTTCAATGCAGAAGCTTTTCAGGCAAATGCTGCTTTGAAAGCTATGTTTACTCGAGTTAGACACTTGTGGCATTGTGATATGTTGAATACCCTGGAGTTGGCCCCTATGGTGATTACAGATCTGGAATTGGAGGTGTTGGTGATCTCCACCTGGACTAAGTCCACATTCCCTCTTCCTTTCCTTACATGTGTGGTTCACCCTGCTTCTAGTCTCCCATCTACCCTGGTTCTGCCTCCAAAGCATTTGAGGGTTTCAGAGTTGGGGCAGGGTTTAGCTGTGTGTGTAACCTTGGCCTTCTCCAGAGGTATCCCCATCCACATTGACAGCAGAGGCAGTTGAGCCTTCTGGTTCTGCTGGGGGGTTTCGGGGCAATCATTTTCACAACTGCCTCCTGCTCCGAGCCCTCTTCTTTGCAAGACACCTTTCTCTCCCAGGTGTTAGATGAGGACCATAGCACTAGCCCAGAGCTTTTGTGACAAACTTCTGGGGCTGAAGGGGAGCTCGAGGGGTGTCCATGGGTGCTGTTCGACAGTTCTTGGACCTTGGTTTCCACTCTGGAGGGTCTTTTGCTTCAGGGGGATAAATTCCCATATCCTCCTATGTATGAGTATGATTGTTGAGCTTCTCATCCCCCCCCCTCTCCTTCGGTCTTGGTTCCAGGTCCCTTTTGAACTCTGAACCCTTTTGAACTTGTATTTCTGAAGGATTCCATCTTCTCCTGTTTCCCTTTCAGGGGCTCATGCAGATTTGCTTTGGTACCTCTTGCAGAATTCATACCTATTTTTCATTGATTGACTTGGCCTCTTTGGAGTATGGGTCCATCTCGGCTTATTGGCTGCAATATGAGTTTTCAGATTTATCCTGGTTGGCTGATATCCTCTTGTTTTCCTTGGAGGTTTGGCAAGGGTTCTGTCAGACCCGCACGCATGATTGCGGGAGGTATGTTCTGTCTTTCAGGTGGTCTTGGTTGGCATTAATGCTCTGTCTGACGACTACCTGTTAGTTCCAGCTTCCCAGGAATGTGGGCAAGTAGCATCTCTATGTGCAACTTCTTGTACTGTCCAGGGCTTTTATTGTGAATGACCGACCACATGGCACGTTTGCACTTAGCAGCAGTCTTACAGATTTGGGTCCTAGTGGAGGGCTTTCTGGGTGATTAAAAGAGAATGTAGCTTCACTCTGTAACACCCTGGATGTGGATGCCTTGAAGTCTGTAGTTCCTTCAATGGGGGCCTTGCCTAAAATGCTTACTCCTTTCCTTTGGGAGGCTGTGGCGGCATTTTACGTGGCCAAGTTCATGTGTCAAAAGGTCATGTTGCTCCATTCGTTAGATTTGGCTTGGTTCCTTTCCCTTTTGTCTACCTCCTCTTTCCAGAGGATGTAGTGTCACAAGTTCTGTCTGCAGCAGTGTTCTCTTGTCGGTCTATTGCCCATTTGTTTTTCTTGTGATTCTGTTCTAGCTCGGAGGCAGTCTGGTAGTGTTGGGACCTCGCCTGCTGTTGATTAAGGTAGGTCCTCCGGAGATTATAGTTTTCAAGCTGTTGTGCATCTTGTTGAAAATCCCATTTCTGCTAGATGTCACACACATGCATTGTGGAAGGGTGGATTCTGCTTGTAGTTTGCGCCAGCCTTTTAACAGTTTGCCATTTGCCCTTTCGATGCCGCCACGGGTGCTCCTCGCTCGTTTTGCCAGCTACGGAACCTATGGCTCATGGGCCTTATGTGTCATTTCCTGCAGCGTGTAGTGGAATAGGTCGGTCCCTTCCCTTTCTTTTGGTCAGGTGTCCTCTCCAGCTTTGCAGGGGGACCAACCGGCTCTGCTAGTTGAAATCAGGGGTGATCGAGTAGACCTTGTCCCAGGAACAAGGTCTGGTTAGGTTTTATGGTGGCTTTATCAGGCTTAATGTTTCAAGGCTTGGTTTGAATCTAGCTCCCCATGTGTTTGCCAGATTGGCGCAGTTGATTGTGGCTCGGCTGCACTTTCTGGCCTGAGGTGTGTTGGTCTACCTCAATTACTGGCTGGTTTGGGTTCTCATTCAGTCTGCATGTCAGCAAGCCAGGGATCCAGTTCTTTTAACAGTTTACTCAGTTCTGGTTCCTGGTGAAGTGGTACAAGACCCAGTTGGTTCCATCCCAGGTTCAGACTTGGCTGGACCTCATTTGAAACTCTTAATCAACTTCTTGTTCCCTGCCTCTGGCAGTTTTAGACCATTTGCAGCTTCATTGCTAATTGATCTTGAATCAGTCCCAGATGTCTTGCTGGTTAGTTGAACAGTTGTGCAGGAGCTTCAACTTTGACTGCATTGTCTTATTTATTGGGCAGAGTTTCACTCCGGGCATTGTTACAGTTTCTCTGGTTCTGTCCATTTTGCTGCTCCTGGGACTGTCGGGTTCAGACCTAACCTACCCTTCATCGGCTCCTTTGTCATCAGCTTCCTCTACAGGCTTTTCCTGGGTTCGCGTCTGTGGTGCCATCTCCCCTTCGCTTGATGCTTTCACAGACGCTTTGGTTCTTGAGTTGGTGCTTCATGACCAATGCTGACCAAGCCACTTAGGTTTGATGGTTATCACACTTCTGTTCAATTTCTACTGAGTGGACTGTCGACAGTGCGTCCTCCCATTGAATCTGAGACATTCGGCTGTCCCAGGTGAACCTCATTGCATTGGCATGGAGCTGGTGCCTTCCCTCCAATGTGGCTCTGTTCCTCAAGTGCGATGCTGTCAGGGTGGATGGCTTTTGACTGGGCTGTTTGCGGTGGAAATGCAGTTACGTTTTTACCAGTCCATTCCGGCTGAAGTAATGCTCCTTCTGAGCCATCTTGGTTTCTCAATGGGGTGTTGATGTTTCTTTGTTGACCAGACCACACACTAGAAGGTGAAGGGACGACGACGTTACGGTCTGTCCTGGACCATTCTCAAGTCGATTGTGTGCTTCATGACCAGTGAAGCACACAGGGAGCCGGTCGGCCGAGCGGACAGCACGCTGGACTTGTGATCCTGTGGTCCCGGGGTCGATCCCAGGCGCCGGCGAGAAACAATGGGCAGAGTTTCTTTCACCCTATGCCCCTGTTACCTAGCAGTAAAATAGGTACCTGGGTGTTAGTCAGCTGTCACGGGCTGCTTCCTGGGGGTGGAGGCCTGGTCGAGGACCGGCCGCGGGGACACTAAAGCCCGAAATCATCTCAAGATAACACAGTCGACAATCGACCAGTCGACAATCAACTTGAGAATGGTCCAGGATGGACCGAAACATCGTCGTCCCTTCACCTTCTAGTGTGTGGTCTGGTCAACATACTTTAGCCACGTTATTGTGACTCATCGCCTGCACGTTGATGTTTCTTTCCTCCCACTGTTCTTGTTGCCCCTTTGGTCTGGCTCTGTTTTTGGTGGCTCTTGCCTTCAGTTGTCTAGTTGGGGAGCACCATCCTCTTTCCCGGAAGCATGGATTCTGCTCCTTTCGCCCTGGTGGGTGGTGTCTTTGTCTGCAACTTTTTCTTTGCTGGCAGTGAATAGGACTGTTGGCTTCTTGGGGATCATTTGGTGATTGATACTTGGTTTTATCGGCCAGCAGTGTATCATTTGTTGTGTCTGGTTGTGGCAGTTCGTCGCTATCCGTGTGCCACCTAGTTGATCCAGTCTTCCTAGTTCCCTGTTCCAAGACTCATTTATCCCAGGATGTCTGCAGTGTTAATACGTCTAGCTAACCTGCAGTCTGCTCTCGTTCCCTTGTTCATAAATTTGTGGCTTTGTCTGCAGTAATTTCTTATACTGTATATTATTGGCTGATATATGGGCTCAGGTGTTTGGAGGTCTGATAGTGTCCTGGAGGCTTGTTATCCAGTCCATGTCACTGTCTCCATCAGGCTTGTTTTTTCCCTGGGTCATGGTTTACCATCCTGGCCTCTCATTTTTGTGAGTGTCGTTTTTTACTCTTCTTTCCTAGTTAGACCAATGTTTTCTTCTTTGTTGTGAGATAGGCTCAGGGAGCCACCAAAGGCGGCCCCTCCAGAAAACCAGCATCGAATGCAATTAAATGCCTTTTTCTGGTAGGGCCTCAGTGGCTTCCTGATATCCTTTCTCTCTTTCTATGTGGTCAGTTCCAGACTGAGGCAAGATGGTGTTGAACCTGAGAACTCCCGAGTGTCACCAACAGGTGCTGCCATCTGTTGGTGACCAGTTGTAACTAGGGGGATAGAGCTCATTTTTGAGTGAATTGTTTGTAAAGTCATTTGGCTGTTTTAATGTTTTACTGTATTTCTATAACCTTGTAGTTGTCTGTGTTGCTTTGTATTCTTTTTGGATGTTTTCTCAGTGAGGGTGATCGTAACTCACACCTGCTTCCCTATGCCTCTGTGAGGGGTTACCTTAAGGTTACCTTGAGATGTTTTTGGGGCTTAGCGTCCCTGCGGCCCGGTCGTCGACCAGGCCTCCTGGAGGGGGTCCAGGTTCTGGCTCTGGTCCATGTTAGGCTATACAGGACTACTATGGTTGAAGTAACTCAGTATGGAGGAGCCATCTTAAAATTAAGATAGCTTCAGAGAGTCACTGAGGCGCTACCAGAAAGCCGGTCGGCCGAGCGGACAGCACGCTGGACTTGTGATCCTGTGGTCCTGGGTTCGATCCCAGGTGCCGGCGAGAAACAATGGGCAGAGTTTCTTTCACCCTATGCCCCTGTTACCTAGCAGTAAAATAGGTACCTGGGTGTTAGTCAGCTGTCACAGGCTGCTTCCTGGGGGTGGAGGCCTGGTCGAGGACCGGGCCGTGGGGACACTAAAAAAGCCCCGAAATCATCTCAAGATAACCTCAAGATAACCTCAAGAAAGAGGCATTTCATTACATTTAACGGTGTTATTTTTACATCACAAACTGCACTTTACAATTTACGTTAGAATGCTGCCTATATTTGCTAATCCGAGTCATATGGGGCCCACATTCCTTTGAGACACTAACCTTTTTTACTGAGGAAAGTGTAAAAATTAACATATTCGTACTTTTCTTAACCACAAATAACATAATTCATGTTTCCACATACAACACAATAAATTTAATGTTTAAGGGAGGATCTTCATATATACATAGTAATTTATTGAAAATAATACAAGTTTCAACTTTGTTGGAATTTGTCAGCTTGTGTGGTGAAAGGTTTTAACATTATTCATTTACTTAACATAACCTTCACACCACAACACTTAAATTACTGTACATGAGCTTGGCAAGGTCAGCTTTGACTGTCAACTGCGTAGGCTTGAAGATCTGTGGCTCATTGGGATATTTTGCTTATTGAAAGTCCTTGGCTTTCTACTGAGGCTTTGCTGGTTGAAGATCTTTAGCTTTGTTCTGAGGCTTTGCCGGTTGAAGTTCAAAATTCAATCACTCGTAGCTTGTCTTTAACTTGCTTCCTCTTAACACCTCCACATGGATTGCTACTGTTACCAAACATGATCTTAGCAAAACTTTATCAAAGTTTCTATACATTCAAAAATTTAGAAAAGAAAACCTTTAACGGGCACAGTAGAATCACGTGAGGGTTGAGAACCCATGGCTGGGTAGGTTGACCAGATCTGGATTATTCTGCTTGGGGCGCATAAGGAATACAGAAAAAATCCCCTATTTTAGCAGGGAAATACACTGTACAGCCAATACATACAGTTCTTAACAATCAATTATTATTTGTCATACTATTTGATATTATGTGCAGTACCTTCATTAATTTTATTAATGCATTGTTTCAATGTATCGGTAATTTTTGTTAAGACCATAGCCCGTAGACCGACCATAGACCATTTTGGCCCAGCAATATCGCAGTAACCTAAATTGACTTCAGGTTACAGAGTGCAACACTCAAACCCGAATTTATTGAGTTTCTTCTTGGTTGAAATCTTGATAACTTGAGTTGGATTTGAATTAGGAAGTAAACACTTGAACTCGAATATATTCAGGTTTTTTGTCCAGCAGAAATTGCTTTTACCTGAATCCCGATTCAGGTTAAAAGGACTTAAAAAGGAGGAAAACTCAAATGTGAAATCTTGCACATTACTCAAAGATTTGGGTTACCAGACTGTAAAATTCTGAGCTCTTTCTGCACTCTTATTACTTGCTTCCCTTTTATTTAATCTTTGAACAACATTTCAGCTTAGTATTCCACCTTGAAAAGTCCCAATCATCTACTTTTGCAAAGCCATGACATGTAACATCAGATCCTTCACTTTACTGTTTTAAAGAATCTTTTTAGTACCTTATGCATGCATTTCCATTTTCTTGTCATTTTTATTGATGGCTGAAACTCTGTAGTTATATGCAAACTTGCAGGCGATGAGTCACAATAACGTGGCTGAAGTATGTTGGCCAGACCACACACTAGAAGGTGAAGGGACGACGACATTTCGGTCCATCCTGGACCATTCTCAAGTCATTCTCACAATCGACTTGAGAATGGTCCAGGACGGACCAAAACGGTGTCGTCCCTTCACCTTCTAGTGTGTGGTCTGGTCAACATATGCAAACTTCAGTATATTCAATTTTTCCACTAAAACAAAACTAATTTCTTATTGTCGTAGACTTTACAAGGGCATTACTGGCTCTTCAATGTTTTAACCTCCCTCTTTATCCTCTGGCTATGTACAGTATTTACAATTTTGGAAATACTGTACAGTACATGATTGCACTTTTTCTGGGTACCTAGATTACTACCCAATAAAACATTCGACCTCATTCACATGGTTGAGAAAGAAAGTGGTAGATTTATCAAGTAATAAACATTGAACATCTAGGATAACATTACCTATTGCATTCCTCAAGACATCAGAAATGAAAATGGGGAAACTTCTTGGTATTTAATAGAAAATGTATTTTACCAAAATTGTCTTGCTTAAACCATACATTACACACTCTTGTTGAATACCCAGATTTTCAAGATGACTATAAGGATTGTTTCACATTGATCCTGTAAAATCAGCTGTTATTAGACACTCCTTAGTGAATCAAATCTCAACCCTTTAGGCTGCGACACCATATCAGCTGCCCTATCCCTACCAAGGATAAAGTTGCAGTAAAAAGCTGTGCATATGTGTATGTTTATACCGAAGTATAATTACCTAAGTTTAGTTACATGATGAGAGCTACGCTCGTGGTGTCGCATCTCCCCAGCACTCTGCCATACTGTATAACGCTTTGAAATTACTGACGGTTTTGGCCTCCACTTCTTTCTCACTTGTTCCAAGCATCTACCACTCTACAAAAGACAATTTTTTTATATTTTTTTCAGTACCTTTGTTTCCTTAGCTTAAATATGTGATCTCTTGGTTTTGAAGTGGCTGGTTTCAGGAATTCCTCTTTGTCAATCTTGTCGATTCATGTTAGGATTATTTTGTAAGTGGTGATCATATCACCTCTTTTTCATCTGTCTTCAAACTTTCAGTTCTGGAAGCCATTTTGTAGCATAACTTTGCACCTTTTCCAGTTTATTGATGTGCTTCTTAAGATATGGGCACCATACAATTGCTGCATATTCCAATTTTGGTCTCGTGGTTTTGGGTAATAAACCGTCACCAGAGGAACACACAAAAAACATTGTGTGAGAAGCATATGCGTCACTTTCCAACTTCAGACTCGCTTTTAACTACATGTATGGTGAAATACTAAAGAAACTGTTCATGACCTTTGAGAGACCAAAATTTGAATATGCAGCAGTTGTATGGTGCCTAAATCTCAAGAAGCACGTAAAGAAAGTGGAAGAGGTGCAAAGGCATGCTGCAAAATGGCTTCCAGAACTGAAAAACGAGTTACGAAGAGAGGCTAAAGGCCTTGAATATGCCAAAGCTAGACGATAGAAAAAGAAGTGATATGATCACCAATTACAAAATACTAACAGGAATCAGCCAAATTTACTAAGAGGAATTCCTGAAACCAGCAACATCATGAACAAGAGAACACAGATTCAAGTTAAGAAAACAAAGGTGCCAAAAAAACATGAGAAAGTTTTCTTTTGCTAACAGAGTGGTAGAAAGTTGGAACAAGCTAAGTGGTGGGGAGGGTGCCAGTGAACCATCAGTAGTTTCAAAGCGTTATATGACACCGAGAGTACCTTACCTTGAGGTTACCTACCTTGAGGTGTTTTCGGGGCTTAGTGTCCCCCGGCCCAGTCTTCAACCAGGCTGCCTAAGAGTACTGGGAAGATAGAACACCACAAGTGTAGCTCTCATCCTGTAACTACACCTAGTAATTATACTTAGAGT
>WNGS01007182.1:1461033-1487737 GCA_020271785.1 Procambarus virginalis
TAAGAAGGTTTGGACAAAAGAGACTTCATCTGGAAAATGTACTTCATTCTCTCAGCATCTAAATTTGCACTGATGAGCGAGAGGCTGTGTAAGTCAGTCAGATATGTCTTCCTTGTATTAATTAGTGCAATAGTTTGATATCCTTGGCGGTGCTTAAAATGCTTTTTTTAGTAACTTGCAAAAATGTAAAATGAATATTTTGGAGTCCTGTGTCCAACCATTTGTTCTGGCTTGTGTGGTGGGGAGAGGGGGGAGGCTTAGTGTTGGTGCCAAAGGGGTCAACAGGGAAGTGCTGGGACTATTACGAAGAGCCACCAAACAAGGTAACTCACGAGAACTTACTTCATGGCTTCATAACTCCACTGGGGCCAAGGTACTCTTCAAAATCTGTGACTTGGCTCATCAACATTTGATTTTATTATATATTGTGCATAGTCACAGATGCTCCGGACAGAAGATTATTCCAACACATTATCCTCGAACAAGTCATATTTCAAAGAAGAAAAAATTTATTTTGCGAATAGACTCCTAGTTTTGTTCAGCAATTACACGCTCAGGAAATAGTTGAATTTTCATATGTGCAAGAGGAATTGAAGGCGTAATATATGAATTAAAAAATAATAATAATAATTTGATGGACTTCTTTTTCTCAAATTGGCACAAGAAACCCCACCAGTCGGAGTGTTTTACCTCAGGATTCCCTTGCAAGGGTCCCCGGTGCCAGAGTTAGTTCCTTGAGTTGAGTACCAGCTAGGTGGGGGGGGGGTCATTGTAATATAAATACATTTTGGGATTGCTCCCAGTTTTATGGTTCTGCATTTGAATCTGATGTGTCTGGTTTTATGCATTGAAACTTTGGAATGAATACTGTATCATGAAGTAGTATCAAGTTTGTTAGCAAATGTTCTTTAAAACAAAACAAAAAAAGCAAAAAAAAAAAAGACTTGATTTCTAGAGCCAGATCAGCATACTTTGCATCCAGCCATTTTTGCAGCTCATAGTGCAGCTTAAAGCTCAACTCAGTAATTCAGGCATAAGGAAATTTCTGGTTGTGCCCCCCTGGCAAGTGTTTTAGTGTGTGGAAAACTGGGTTTAGGTTCGTTGGTCCATCTGCCATGCATTCACTTAACCCATTATGAAAAAAGAAATGTGGTTGAAATATTGGAATTTAGCTTTTGAATGAATCAAATCACACTTGAATGAAATTTCTAAATTAGATAAGGGGTATTTTAACAACAGATTTAGTTATTAATATGAATACTTGGCATATTGTCTATTGATTAGACATGTGCAGTGTAATGTGTATTGAATCAGTTGTGCAAAAATATGTTGTTAACTTAGTGGGCTGATGGATTATGACGAGCCTATCCAGACAAAATGTGTTACCCAAGGCCAGTGGAGGGCCGTGATCGGGCTGCCCTTCAACTGTCAGCTCAGGATACCCTTCAGTGACCACCCTGTTACCACTTTGCCCCCACACACACATACATACCCCTCATCCTGTATATATTTGCGCCTCGTTTGCAGCATTACAGAAGTTGTCGGCAGCAAAATGGAACTAGTGATTATTTTAATGTGGTTTATTTGTGAAACCAATGGTGCTTTTTTTCTTGTATCTCCAAGATGAATGTTTACTGTTGTATAATGAAGCTAATGTGAGTGCGGACACTAAGGAACATTGCCCACTCGGAACTGTAAATACCTCATGCCTGTACACAAGATATGACCTATGGTATCCAGACCTCACCATGACAAATCATGAGTGCTTATGTTCTAATTACTATTACCTCTTGCTTGTGGATGGAAGCAGTTGTCTGTTTCATGGGAACTTTTGTCAGCTGGCTATGACAGTCTTACGTAAGGGCCAAGATTATTGGATGATGGATTGAAAATATAAAAATTTAAACATGATGATATCTTAACCTGTAGTTTAAAAACACTTACAAGAGGCTGGAATACCAAGAATCAGATATGTAAGCTGAAATGACAGTGAAAAAGTTGCCCTGTGAATTAACTCATCTTCCAAATGAAACTCAAATTGAGGTTGTGGTGAAGTGAAGGACATGAGCCAAAGAATGATAAAGTAAGGACTGGAACCATGATGTGATAGACTGGATACGTATGGGGACTCGTGGGCAGTTCCAAATGCCCAAGGGAAACCGCTTTGTCATCAAGACAAGACTGTGTATGGGGGATATTGCTTTTTTTTCTGATATTTCTTTTTCAATTTTGTTCACCATTTGTTAGGGACCCCCCATGCTTGTTGTTCCTTGCAGGCATTAGTATGCCTTTTGTATGTATCCATTGTAGTAGCATAAAAATTCATTATTGTAAAGTTATTCCCCATTAATTATTTGAGGTGAAATGCTAGACCAGGTCTATGAAGTGAGAGCATTAGAAATGAACTCGGATTATTCGTATTTAATTTAAAGGATTGCAAGTGATTGTGAATTACTAACAGTTTCATAATCCATTTCCAGAAACATGCCAATAACACGGTAGAATTTTTTTAAACTTCAATTGTAAAACTTTTAACATTCCAAGGAAAAACATAGACATTATCACTTCATTAGGCAAGGGATCTGCATGGAGCCATTATAAGTGAAGATACAATAGGCAAGAATCCCAAGTTGTCTTCTGAAATATAAATTGACTTTCTATACTGGAGGCAGTTAATGATTGGTAAATTAAACTGATAGGCTTGTATTACTTTTCATAGCAAAGGAAGTTTATATGGAACTATTCAAATTTCTGCTCTATGGAACACGCAGTAATATGCTGTAGATACCTGTTGAAAATTTTATATATTTTTTCTGGCAAATGGTTATTGTTGACAGATGAATTTCAGTTTCTTACATTCCTTTGTCCAATTATTTTGTAGGTAATCATGACTTATTTTTTTTATTTATTTATTTGTTTTCCAATACTGGGATTAATGTATTTGTGTACCAATCATATGGATGTTCAGTTTCTAATGCCTCCTAATTTTGACAATACAGTGCAGCCGTATGGAATTAGAATAAACTTATAAATATTTTGTATACATACACACTTACACACACACGCACTCATCCTGTAACTACACTTGGGTAATTACTCGCACTCATATGTGCAAACAATGTATGTAAAATATATATATATGTTGTACCTAATAGGCCAAGTTGCCTAACAAGCCAAGTTTTCCTGGTATTCTTATGGAATGGTGAAGCTTTTCATTATATTATGTATGATTTTAATTGTTTTTGATTTGAGTTAAAACTAACAAATATTTGATCAAATCTAACCTATCCTAACCTAGCCTAGCCTAACTTAACCTATCCTAACCTATCCTAACATAACATAAATAAGTCAGTAAGTCTCCTTATTAATAATATACTGTAATATATAAATATTAATTAAAATAAACCAATTTGTAAAGAAATATTTGAAAATAATAAAAAAAATCACCGTAATGCAAATTGGGTCTTGCATACTAGGTCAAGTAGTGCAGTTCTGGCTATTAGATACAATGTAAGTATGTATGTCCTACCTAATAACCAAAGTTGCCTAACAAACCGAATTTTTGTGAAATATTTAGTTAAAAAAAAAATTTGATTTTCTTTTTTTATGAAATAAAGTTTTCATTGTATTATGTGATTGCAATTTTATGTTATTTGAGTCAAAACTAACATAGAAATTTGATCAAACCTAACCTATCCGAACCTATCCTAAACTATTGTAACCTATCCAAACCTAGCCTAACTTGGCCTAACCTAACACAACCTAACGTAACTAAGTCAGTAATTCATGTTCCTAATATAATAATTCATGATTAATAATTGTGGGGAAAAGAATCAATCTGGAAAGAAATATTTGAAAATTATGAAAATCATTTGGCCTGTTAGGCAAATCAGACCTTGCATACCAAGCTAAGTAGTGCAGTTCTGGCTATTTGGCACGACATGTATATAATGTGCTGATACATTATAAAATACAAACAAACACACACACACTATATTGTTTGCAGTACAAGTTCAGAAGCAGTGTTCATTTCAGCTCTTTGCTTTATTAGTTTATAAATTTGTTGACAAACTTTTTTTTTTGTGCTTTTAACAAAGTTTCAAATAAGACTACTTTTACAATACAGCATAATTAAAGGCGAAAAATCCGGGTTCTGCAATACTATATATTGGGCCAAGCAGAGTACACCTGCTGTCAAGTAGAGGAGAGTGTGTCAAGGAAGCCTGGCCCCCAGTGTGAGCAGAGGAGTGCCTCATGATGTGTTATGTTGGCTCATGATGTGTTACGTGGCCTCGTGATGTGTTATGTTGGCTCATGATGTGTTATGTGGCCTCGTGATGTGTTATGTGGCCTCGTCATGTGTTATGTTGGCTCATGATGTGTTATGTGGCCTCATGATGTGTTACGTGGCCTCATGATGGGTTACGTGGCCTCATGATGTGTTACGTGGCCTCGTGATGGTTACGTGGCCTCGTGATGAGTTACGTGGCCTCATGATGTGTTACGTGGCCTCGTGATGTGTTACATGGCCTTGTGATGTGTTACGTGGCCTCGTGATGTGTTACGTGGCCTCGTGATGTGTTACGTGGCCTCGTGATGTGTTACGTGGCCTCGTGATGTGTTACGTGGCCTCGTGATGTGTTACGTGGCCTCGTGATGTGTTACGTGGCCTCGTGATGTGTTACGTGGCCTCGTGATGTGTTACGTGGCCTCGTGATGTGTTACGTGGCCTCGTGATGTGTTACGTGGCCTCGTGATGTGTTACGTGGCCTCGTGATGTGTTACGTGGCCTCGTGATGTGTTACGTGGCCTCGTGATGTGTTACGTGGCCTCGTGATGTGTTACGTGGCCTCGTGATGTGTTACGTGGCCTCGTGATGTGTTACGTGGCCTCGTGATGTGTTACGTGGCCTCGTGATGTGTTACGTGGCCTCATGATGTGTTACGTGGCCTCATGATGTGTTACGTGGCCTCATGATGTGTTACGTGGCCTCATGATGTGTTACGTGGCCTCGTGATGGGTTACGTGGCCTCATGATGTCTTACGTGGCCTCATGATGTGTTACGTGGCCTCATGATGAGTTACGTGGCCTCATGATGGGTTACTTGGCCTCATGATGGGTTACTTGGCCTCATGATGGGTTACATGGCCTCATGATGTGTTATGTGGCCTCATGATGGTTACTGGCCTCCTGATGTGTTACGTGGCCTCCTGATGTGTTACGTGGCCTTGTGATGTGTTACTTGGCCTCATGATGTGTTACTTGGCCTCATGATGTGTTACTTGGCCTCATGATGTGTTACGTGGCCTCATGATGTGTTACGTGGCCTCATGATGAGTTATGTGGCCTCGTGATGTGTTACGTGGCCTCATGATGTGTTACGTGGCCTCCTGATGTGTTACGTGGCCTCGTGATGTGTTACGTGGCCTCATGATGTGTTACGTGGCCTCGTGATGTGTTACGTGGCCTCATGATGAGTTATGTGGCCTCGTGATGTGTTACGTGGCCTCATGATGTGTTACGTGGCCTCATGATGTGTTACGTGGCCTCGTGATGTGTTACGTGGCCTCATGATGTGTTACGTGGCCTCGTGATGTGTTACGTGGCCTCCTGATGTGTTACGTGGCCTTGTGATGTGTTACGTGGCCTCATGATGGGTTACGTGGCCTCATGATGGTTTACTTGGCCTCATGATGGTGTTACTTGGCCTCATGATGGTTTACGTGCCTCATGATTGTTCGTGGTCTCATGATGAGTTATGTGGCCTCATGATGTGTTACGTGGCCTCATGATGGGTTACGTGGCCTTGTGATGTGTTACGTGGCCTCATGATGTGTTACGTGGCCTCATGATGTGTTACGTGGCCTCATGATGTGTTACGTGGCCTCGTGATGTGTTACGTGGCCTCGTGATGGTTACGTGGCCTCGTGATGGGTTACGTGGCCTCGTGATGTGTTACGTGGCCTCATGATGTGTTACGTGGCCTCATGATGTGTTACGTGGCCTCATGATGTGTTACGTGGCCTCGTGATGGGTTACGTGGCCTCATGATGTGTTACGTGGCCTCATGATGTGTTACGTGGCCTCATGATGAGTTACGTGGCCTCATGATGGGTTACTTGGCCTCATGATGGGTTACTTGGCCTCATGATGGGTTACGTGGCCTCATGATGTGTTATGTGGCCTCCTGATGGGTTACTTGGCCTCCTGATGTGTTACGTGGCCTCCTGATGTGTTACGTGGCCTTGTGATGTGTTACTTGGCCTCATGATGTGTTACTTGGCCTCATGATGTGTTACGTGGCCTCATGATGTGTTACGTGGCCTCATGATGAGTTACGTGGCCTCGTGATGTGTTACGTGGCCTCATGATGTGTTACGTGGCCTCTGATGTGTTACGTGGCCTCGTGATGTGTTACGTGGCCTCATGATGTGTTACGTGGCCTCGTGATGTGTTACGTGGCCTCATGATGAGTTATGTGGCCTCGTGATGTGTTACGTGGCCTCATGATGTGTTACGTGGCCTCATGATGTGTTACGTGGCCTCGTGATGTGTTACGTGGCCTCATGATGTGTTACGGCCTCGTGATGTGTTACGTGGCCGTGATGTGTTACGTGGCCTTGTGATGTGTTACGTGGCCTCATGATGGGTTACGTGGCCTCATGATGTGTTACTTGGCCTCATGATGGTGTTACGTGGCCTCATGATGTGTTACGTGGTCTCATGATGAGTTATGTGGCTCATGATGTGTTACGTGGCCTCATGATGGTTACGTGGCCTTGTGATGTGTTACGTGGCCTCATGATGTGTTACGTGGCCTCATGATGTGTTACGTGGCCTCATGATGGTTACGTGGCCTCGTGATGTGTTACGTGGCCTCGTGATGGGTTACGTGGCCTCGTGATGGGTTACGTGGCCTCATGATGTGTTACGTGGCCTCATGATGTGTTACGTGGCCTCATGATGAGTTACGTGGCCTCATGATGGGTTACTTGGCCTCATGATGGTTACTTGGCCTCATGATGGGTTACTGGCCTCATGATGTGTTACTTGGCCTCATGATGAGTTATGTGGCCTCATGATGGGTTACTTGGCCTCATGATGGGTTACGTGGCCTCATGATGTGTTACTTGGCCTCATGATGGGTTACGTGGCCTCATGATGTGTTACGTGGTCTCATGATGAGTTATGTGGCCTCATGATGTGTTACGTGGCCTCATGATGGGTTACGTGGCCTCATGATGTGTTATGTGGCCTCATGATGTGTTACGTGGCCTCATGATGGGTTAAGTGGCCTTATGATGAGTTATGTGGCCTCATGCTGCGCTANAGGCAAACACTGCACAAATAGCAACCCAGTTGTCTGACCCTACCAGTTCTTGAACTCAAGTAATTTCTTTTTACAAGGCAGGCGCAAGATGGAGTATTGATTGGACACAAGAGGTACTGGCATATCCACTTACCGCATGCAAATACCCACACCAATGTACTCGTCCACACTGATATTCAAATCCCAATCACTATATCTTTAGCAGCTATACCACTGCTAGGAGGAGGATGCTAATGCTAGGTACATTTGATAACAAAAAGGAGGCCTGGTCGAGGACCGGGCCGCAGGGACGCTAAGCCCCGAAATCATCTCAAGATAACCTCAAGAATCAAGATAACCACTTACCAGCTATACCACTTAGTCACACCCCCCACCCACACACCTGCCCTAATGCTACACAAATTTTGATAAATTAAATATACTAGACTTAACTGACCTTCTGTACTTTATATTGGGTATAGCACCAGTGGAAACATACAAAAGTGGCAGGGGAGGGGGTCATTTACAACTCCTTACTAAATCTGCAAGTTTCCAGGGAGAAATATATGATCAAGTATCAAAAGCCGCCTGTGGCCAGTGATTATTTTGTGGGCAGTGAAAGAGCCTGCTCTAGTGTCAAGGAGATTTAAGTTGAAGATTCTAATTTCAACGATTCTATCACATAGCATATTGGAAATAAAGCCAGTTAAGGGAAACGATAATAGAACTAGAACAGGGTGGAAATAAAGAAAATAAAGCATTTACATTATTGGGAAACTCTAGTGGAAGGTGGAAGAATTACAAGGATGCAATGGGAGGAGTTTTCATTGAAAAGGAAATGATAACACAGGTTGATTATTATATCAAATAAAGGGGCTGAGGATAAGAGATAAAACAGAAAGTGAAAGGGATTATCAGAGAGGGTCAGGAATAGATATACAAAGAATGAAAGCAAAGAAACAGGAGGATATAACTAGAGGGATAAAGGAGAATGTAAAGAAATAGAAAAGTGATTAGACAGTGGATGAATGATGCAGGTAAAACCTTTGTAGCGTAATGTTTCAAAGGAAGTGCTTCGATGATACGTGTATATCGAAAATAAGCAAATGATGCCCACCGGATGTAAGCCTGTTTATATATTTTTAAATTGTTGAAAATACTCTATGGGTCTCAAGTTAATTTTCTTTCTCTAGGATAAGCAGTCTTGGTTTGTAGAAAAAGAAGTTTACTCACTCCCTCAAATGTCCCACGAAAATGTATTACAATTCATTGGAGCCGAGAAGCACGGAGATCATCTTCAAGCAGAATTTTGGCTTATTACTGCTTATCATGAACGAGGCTCTCTCTGCGACTATCTCAAGGTGAGCCTTTAAAGGTTTTCTATGTAATGTTAATTATTTAAAGAATTATAAGTTCTAGGAAGTTCTATTATGGGTATGAGTGATGCAGTGTATGTATATCAGTTACCTTCAAAGGAAGTGCTTAGATGATACATGTATATCGAAGATAAACAAATGATGCCCTTTTATAAACCCTTATTTATGCCCTTACATAAACAAATGATGCCCGAAGATAAACAATTGCCCTTTTAGGGGACACTAAAAGCCCCGAAATCATCTCAAGATAACCTCAAGATAACCTTTAGGCAAAGCCTTCTTTTCAAGGAAGGCCCCCCTTAGTAGCTCTTCAAGCCAAAAGCTGGTAAAGCCCTTCCTTAGGAAGTTGTACCAGACCTCTTGAGATTTACTTGCCTTCCAGGAGCCAGAATCTGGTGTACTTTATTAGGTGAGAGAAGGTTGGGGATCAAAGATTACCTAAAACTGAGAATATCTCCACCAGAGTGCTTAAGCAGAACAAAACGACCTCGAAGAAAGTTAGGACTCCAGAGGTAGTCCTAATTTTCGATTAGGACTACCTCTGCATTAAACATTAATTTAATGCTCAAGTTGATTTAATGTCAAAGGGTTGGTCCAGCAAATCCCAAGCTTAGTTTCAATCATTGTAGATTTGTTATACTCTAATGCATAAACATTATCTATACTGGTTAATATTGTGCATAAATGGTTATTAATAATTGTAGATAATTTGTCTATATTCAGTTTTGTATTTTCTATTTCAGGCAAATTTAGTAACTTGGAATGATCTTTGCAAAATTGGGGAGTCAATGGCACGGGGTTTAATGTATGTTCACGAAGAGCAGCCTGCTTCAAAATGTGAAGCTCTTAAACCTTCCATTGCCCATCGAGATTTCAAGAGCAAAAATGTTTTGCTTAAAGCAGATTTGACTGCCTGCATTGCTGACTTTGGTCTGGCTTTGGTCTTCCACCCTGGACAGTCGGCTGGTGATACCCATGGACAGGTAAGAATACATGCCATTTATTACACACAGAAAGTACAATAGCATGATACATCAAATGAACAAATCCACAAGGGAAATCAGTTCTGTGTTTTACCATGTCGTGACGCAGTTGACTAAGGCCACAAGGCATATCCGGGATCATCCCAGACATTGGTTCAAATGCAGTCACAATAACGTGGCTAAAGTATGTTGACCAGACCACACACTAGAAGGTGAAGGGACGACGACGTTTCGGTCCGTCCTGGACCATTCTCAAGTCGACTTGAGAATGGTCCAGGACGGACCGAAACGTCGTCGTCCCTTCACCTTCTAGTGTGTGGTCTGGTCAACATCGGTTCAAACCTCATCACGGCCCTTGTGGATTTGCTCATGCCATTTAACTTAATTTTAAAACTTGATTAGTTCTTTTGCACATTACTGTTAAACGTATGTGAGTATAAAAGGGAAAGAATATTCTAATTAAGGTCTCATGTATGTCATAAATAATTTTAAGTATTTCTCTATTTATGTATTTAAATCAGGTTTCAGAATGTACCATAGTATCATTGTCTCCTGTTATTGTTCATTGGACATGGTCCTCTGGTCCTCCACCCATAAATCTATTTCCTTGCCCAAGTTTTTTTCGTTTCTTTTCACATAATTTGTTGGTTTAATGTGACCTGGTGTTGCTTAATCTATTCTCTATTACATGGCATTTATACACATTGAATTCCATTTACAGTGTCTTGCTCCAAGTGCATATTTAAGCTAGGTTATTTTGAAGATCATGGCAGTCATATAGGCAATTTATTCTTGTACGTATCTTAGTACTTTCCAAAAAACATGTTCTTATAGGCCTGTAACCCTTTAAATAGATAGATCATTGATCCAGATAATGAATAATGTTACGTGTGTAAAATTTATCAAGTGTATTTGTTTACCAATTTATTTGACTTGTATATACTTGTCAGGTTGGCACGCGACGGTACATGGCTCCAGAGGTATTGGAAGGTGCAATTAATTTCCAACGTGATGCCTTTCTTCGAATTGACATGTATGCTTGCGGACTAGTGCTATGGGAAATTCTATCTAGGTGTTCAAGTGAGCTCTCATCAGATTTATTGTTTTGTTGTGAAGTAAGGAATATGGAAATGTAAAATTGCCATTCTCTGCTATTTGAAGACTCAGTATCACAAAATAAATTGATATTAGATAGTAATAAAGAGAAAAGTCAATAATTATTATTGTAAAAAAGGAAGACTTCTAATTCAAAAATTTGTTTATAGTAATATTTTCTTGATTTTAACAGGCCAGGATGGTCCTGTACCTGAATACCACTTACCCTTTGAGGAAGAGGTCGGACAGCACCCTACTCTGGATGATATGCAAGAATGTGTTGTCACCCAAAAGACACGCCCTGCTATCAGGGATGTCTGGCGCAAGAATGCTGTATGTAGCTCGCTGTTAAATCTTTGTTTTATATTTCATTATTATGCTAGTATAGGAGTCAATATGCAAAACATGTGTAATGCATGTAACACCCACAACACAGGCAGCACAGTTCACACATCGCTAACAAAACATGCAATTGCATCTGTTTGCTTGAGTATTCATTTGTGAACATCTTGACAACAGGTTAATAGGTATGACCTAACAAATAACTAAAAATATTTCTGGCACAAAAGTGAAAGTCATGAAAAAAAAGGGACAATTTTTTTTTGTGTGTGTGCAAGAAGTTCCTGACCAACCAGGCTGTAGTGGCTATGTAGGCCTGTGGCCCACACCAAGCAACAGCCTGTTGGACCAAATTATTACAAGTCAAACATGGCCCATGGCAGGGCTTAGGGAGTAGAACTCCCAGAACCTCGTCCAGTTACAATCCAGGTAACTGAGAAAAGATGCAATGATTGTAAACATTTTTATGCATTGCTGAGCAGAACCCACCAAGTGCTCTATACAGTATTTACATTTGAGAATGTACGGAGAGCAGCATAAACAGCATAAATACTTTTGTTTTTGCATCTGTTCTCGGGACAATTTATTTGCAAACATTTTGACACCAAATTTATAGATATAAAGCAACAAATAACTGAGAAAATGTGAATTGATTGTAAAATATCTTCCTATCACTGAGCAGCCTGTGACCATCGCAGGAAGCTCAGAGCATTTAAGCTCAGTAACACGCGGATAGGCCAGACTGCCAAAGTGTTAATTACACTTAAGTAATTACACAACATATGCACAATACTTCCAACATGCCGACAAAACACCCACAACACAAGGTACCCACAACAGACATAACACACACACCACACACTTTGGAGACTTGGTTATACAGAGATGCTGGGAGTACTTCATCTCACAATGTTGTAGGAAAGAAAAAACAGGAAGGTAATGCATGTATACTTACCTACATGAGAGAAAGGGAGGGGCTGGCCATGTCTGTATTACAGAAAGTAGCCAGCATGCAGCCACTTTGCAGGAGTTATTAAGGTAAACTATCCAGCTGTTAGGAAGAAAAAAAAGAGAGAGTAGTGTTTGTAGTAGGAGTTAAGGAACTAGAAGGTTTCTAACAGTAGAAAGCAATGGCACAGATTATGGTGTGAATGCAGATGGAGGGGTTGAAAGCAGGGTAGAGACATTTTCAGGTTAGGCAGGTAGAACAACAAAATAAATGGACTGATAAAGATAGTGTTTATTAATAAGGCCACAAAAGAGGCAATCCTAGTAAAGAAGAACAAACTTGTATATATACTACAATACAAAAAAGGTATTTCTACAGTGGGGCATGATGAAAGAAGGAGGAGAGTGAGGGGAATGGAGGAACCAGTACCTAACTCATTAACTAATGAGGGGGGACTGGGAACCCTCGACTAGCAGGTTGACAGTGTCAGAGAGAAAAGCAACAGAAGCCTAGACCACTCATCTTCCCACCTTTCCAGTAAATTCCCTTTTCTGCATACCATCCCTATTCCATCCAGAACCTTTCCCTTTCATGCCCTCCCTGCCTTCACAACACCTGCATACTAACCTCATTCCCTAAACCCTTATGAAAAACTAAATAGAACTAGACTCCTTCCACTTTGCAATGGAAGGTGGAAGGAGATCCCACAACCTACAACCCACCTCCCATCCTGACCCCACTGACTCACTGTAATACTCCCTCTGAACACCGAGACATCTTGCTTTCGTCTCCATGCTCAACAACCTACTACCCTTTTCCCTAACTCTCCCAAGGTCCAGTCAACATTCTCATCATGCAAATAACCTCTTTCTAATATCCCCGCTGGCAAAACAACTTCCCATACCACTTGGACAGAGGTTAAAGATCCTCTTTAACCACGGATGGTTAAAGAGTCCAGGATAATGGTCCAGGATGGATTGAAATGTCATCTCCTCCTCATCTTCTGGTGTGTGGGGTTTAGCCTTCATATCTTCAGCCACATTGTGACTCCTCATCTGTTTATAATACCATAATGTACATAAACATTGATTGGATTACACACAAAATAAAGCTGGTCGACCGAGCCGGTCGGACAGCACGCTGGACTTGTAATCTTGTGGTCCTGGGTTCGATCCCAGGCGCCGGCGAGAAACAATGGGCAGAGTTTCTTTCACTCTATGCCCCTGTTACCTAGCAGTAAAATAGGTACCTGGGTGTTAGTCGGCTGTCACGGGCTGCTTCCTGGGGGTGGAGGCCTGGTCGAGGACTGGGCCGCGGGGACACTGAAAGTCCCGAAATCATCTCAAGATAACCTCAAGATAGATAACCACACACATCAAGTGAAATTGTGGAGAAGTTACATGAAGATAATCCGATGTTATTACACTCGCAGAAACTAAATTATCGGGTGTCATAACTAATGTAGTGTTTTCTTAAAACTACCATATAGTAAGGAAAGAGAGAGAGAGAGGAAAGGAAAGGAGGAGCTACCCTGCTGATCAGAAATGACTGGAGTTATGAAGACATTGTGGCCCCCAGGCTGTGACATTCTTTGGGACTACATAATAACCACGATGACAAATGGAGGACGGAATATAGCTGTAATGATACACAATCCTCCATTAAATGACAAAAGACCTATTAATCATGGGGAGGAATTAACCATTGCAAGATAGACATGGAAAGCAAAGAACTACATGTGGCACAGATACACATTCCTCATCCCTGCTCTGCTCCCTTTTTCTCAGTGGAGTGGCTGAGGGGTTTTATTTTGGGCAGCTCATGAGTGAAAGGGTTCGCTGAAACCTTAAGTGAGATCTAGCTCTTTATACCCCGCCTCCTAGCAATTTATATATGACACATTGATTACCTCTCTGAACTTTAAGAAAAATAAGATGAAAATGTTAAACTTGTGGATGAAATTTGTTTCAACCTCTTCCCCCTTAGTGTATTTCATTTACTTACCACCTGTACAGGGAATAAGAACGTTCTTACGTCTCTATGACTCGGTTGAATGTCCGGCTTCCACTAATGTCCCCTTGTCCTACCTCTTTAAATTTAAAAGACTTTACTCCCATTTGTCTCCCATTGAACATCCTGCCAATAGTCACTGACACTCTTTTAGGATTAGGGACTATCTTATGTATTCTCTCGTGCTCTTTATCCTGTTTCTGATTCTCTCTTTCAGTCCTTCAGTGTATTCCAACATGATAGTACATTAGTCACTGGTTCCTAGTGGTATCTCATATTTTAAGATCTCTACATCTTTATTTTGGAAAGCAGTTACGCAAGTACTTACGAACGTGTACATCTTTCCTCAATCTTAGATGGCTTTGGGAACATTTATTAAACAGTTTACAAGCATGAAACTTCCCAATCAACTGTTGTTATTGTTATAAACAGCCTCCTGGTGCTTTGGAGTTCATTAACTGTTTATTAATTGTAAACAAAGCCGCCAAAGATTGAGAAAAGATGTACAGGTTCGTAAGTGCTTGCGTAACTGCTTCATGAATCTGGCCCCAGGTCTATGGTAGCTGGTAGATCACCTCACATCTCTCTTGTCAGCTCTTTGATATGCTGCACAGGAAGTATTTATATGTAGTGTCTTCAGATCTTGCTCTCTGTGTTTCAACTTCCCTGTGAGGATCATTTGTTTAATGTTTATTTCCCGGTGGCTAAAATCTCTTAAGTATTAGGATCTTTGCTCTGGCTTTCCTTGCCACTGTGGCCTTCTATTATCTTCAGGTATGTTTAGATGCATTTATCATAATTCCTGTTAGTAATGGAGGGTTGTAAATGACACCTGCCACAATCATCATGGTCCTAACCCTTTCTGTTATCATACCTATTATGAAATCCTGCTTGTTGTCATGGCTGGCGTATTTTATGTCAAGGCTTTGATCGTAACTGAAAAAATGGCCGGAGAGAAGGTTCTGGAGCAGAAAAAGGCCAGTGTCATGTTAGATGCCTAAGTGCATCTGACAGGACCTTGACATGCCATGACATGATGAGGGGGCTTTCAACAAGTAGAGAGGGGCCAGCACCCTGTTGGACTGCCATAGGCCCCAAGCTTCTATATTAGCTCTGGACATAAAGCATTTGGTTTTTAATTCATAACATGTTAGTAAATTCTGATTATTCGTGAATCAGGATTGAATCCAGACTAATATCCAGTAGTCAGGAATTGGAATAGTGCACAATTTAGTTATTTCCTTGGAATTACTGTAACTAATTCTTTGTTAAAATTTGAATTATTATATTGCATTTAGGCCAATGATTGCATAAGTACTTTTTTATGTATCTAGTTGTTTTGATGTATGTATTTATTCAGTTGCATATGTTTGTCCTCCAGGCTATGATGGCATTAATTGATACAATGGAAGAATGTTGGGATCATGATGCCGAGGCTCGTCTCTCTGCTTCTTGTGTTGTGGAAAGGCTAGCCATTTACTCAAAAAACCTACACCTTTCCCCTACCTCAAATCCACAGAAGGAGTCGAGCATGTAAGGTGAGTTAAAGTTGTTCTGAAATGTTGATTTGTGAGTTTCTCATCAATTTATTTCTAGGGTGGCCCTCTATAGGGGGGTTTCTAGAGCTCTGGTATTCTAGTAGTCAGATCTAACATACCAAATATCTGTGAGCATTTCATGACTTACTGTAGGCAGGCACTCGACTTCACAAGTCGAGCCTGGCCTCGGGCCGGGCTTGAGTAGAAGAACTCCCAGAACCCCATCAACCAAGTATCAACCAGGTATCAACCAGGCACCAGGATCCTGGCCTCTCCAAAATGCAGGTTCTGAGAAAGTTAAAAGACTTCACATACTGAGGAAATCTCGCCAAAAGAAAAATGTTTGGTACAAGAGTGTCACAAACATAAACTGAAAACGATCTGAAAAACCCCCAAACTCAGCACTGAATGTATTAATACCTGGCCTCCTTTATATAGGCACAGAGAGCGTATTCAATCTTGTAAAGAGTGTATTGAAGGAAATCTGAGGGTAGGCAGAGAAGGCAGTCTGTCCAAATAGAAAGAAATTGAATGGTGGGGCTGGTATCTGTATACCAACACCCTTTTCTAGTATTTTCAGCTTCTCTCATGATAGACGTGGCCTGGCATACTACTTAATGGATATCAAACCAGTCACTCATAACGCCAATAACTGCTTTGTATATTCTACTTCCTGAATAAATGCTCTTCATAGCATTCAATAACATTTCAATAACTTCACACACACACTCATTATTAGAACCTCCAAATTGTTGCTAAAATGCATTGTTTTCTTTATTTCAGGCCATGATGTGGTGGCCATGTACCTGGACAAGTACCTGTGCTGTAACCGCCTATTATGGGCCCTGGTGTGGGACCGACCCCAGCCACCATGTCCCATAGGCACCAGCTGTGTTGGGGGCCTAGTGTACCGTGTGTCTGCCTCAGTACCCCCTCCCTCTTCCAACAGCTACACACAACAGCCAGCTACCTAAAACATTCAGTTTCTCTTGTTGCAAGAAAGTTAAGCTGGCTTAAGAAGGTTTGGACAAAAGAGACTTCATCTGGAAAATGTACTTCATTCTCTCAGCATCTAAATTTGGCACTGATGAGCGAGAGGCTGTGTAAGTCAGTCAGATATGTCTTCCTTGTATTAATTAGTGCAATAGTTTGATATCCTTGGCGGTGCTTAAAATGCATTTTTTTAGTAACTTGCAAAAATGTAAAATGAATATTTTGGAGTCCTTGTGTCCAACCATTTGTTCTGGCTTGTGTGGTGGGGAGAGGGGGGAGGCTTAGTGTGGTGCCAAAGGGGGTCAACAGGGAAGTGCTGGGACTATTACGAAGAGCCACCAAACAGAAGGTAACTCACGAGAACTTACTTCATGGCTTCATAACTCCACTGGGGCCAAGGTACTCTTCAAAATCTGTGACTTGGCCAATCATCAATTTGATTTTATTATATATTGGTGCATAGTCACAGATGCATCCGGACAGAAAGATTATTCCAACACATTATCCTCGAACAAGTCATATTTCAAAGGAAGAAAAAATTTATTTTGCGAATAGACTCCTAAGTTTGTTCAGCAATTACACGCTCAGGAAAATAGTTGAATTTTTCATATGTGCAAGAGGAATTGAAGGCGTAAGATAATGAATTAAAAAATAATAATAATAATTTGATGGACTTCTTTTTCTCAAATTGGCACAAGAAACCCCACCAGTCGGAGTGTTTTTACCTCAGGAATTCCCTTGCAAGGGTCCCCGGTGCCAGAGTTAGTTCCTTGAGTTGAGTACCAGCTAGGTGGGGGGGGGGTCATTGTAATATATAAGTACATTTTGGGATTGCTCCCAGTTTTATGGTTCTGCATTTGAATCTGAATGTGTCTGGTTTTATGCATTGAAACTTTGGAATGAATACTGTATCATGAAGTAGTATCAAAGTTTGTTAGCAAATGTTCTTTAAAACAAAACAAAAAAAGCAAAAAAAAAAAGAGACTTGATTTCTAGAGCCAAGATCAGCATACTTTGCATCCAGCCATTTTTGCAGCTCATAGTGCAGCTTAAAGCTCAACTCAGTAATTCAGGCATAAGGAAATTTCTGGTTGTGCCCCCCTGGCAAGTGTTTTAGTGTGTGGAAAACTGGGTTTAGGTTCGTTGGTCCATCTGCCAGTGCATTCACTTAACCCATTATGAAAAAAGAAATGTGGTTGAAATATTGGAATTTTAGCTTTTGAATGAATCAAATCACACTTGAATGAAATTTCTAAATTAGATAAGGGGTATTTTAACAAGATTTAGTTATTAATATGAATACTTGGCATATTGTCTATTGATTAGACATGTGCAGTGTAATGTGTATTGAATCAGTTGTGCAAAATATGTTGTTAACTTAGTGGGCTGATGGATTATGACGAGCCTATCCAGACAAAAATGTGTTACCCAAGGCCAGTGGAGGGCCGTGATCGGGCTGCCCTTCAACTGTCAGCTCAGGATACCCTTCAGTGACCACCCTGTTACCACTTTGCCCCCACACACACATACATACCCCTCATCCTGTATATATTTGCGCCTCGTTTGCAGCATTACAGAAGTTGTCGGCAGCAAAATGGAACTAGTGATTATTTTAATGTGGTTTATTTGTGAAACCAATGGTGCTTTTTTTCTTGTATCTCCAAGATGAATGTTTACTGTTGTATAATGAAGCTAATGTGAGTGCGGACACTAAGGAACATTGCCCACTCGGAACTGTAAATACCTCATGCCTGTACACAAGATATGACCTATGGTATCCAGACCTCACCATGACAAATCATGAGTGCTTATGTTCTAATTACTATTACCTCTTGCTTGTGGATGGAAGCAGTTGTCTGTTTCATGGGAACTTTTGTCAGCTGGCTATGACAGTCTTACGTAAGGGCCAAGATTATTGGATGATGGATTGAAAATATAAAAATTTAAACATGATGATATCTTAACCTGTAGTTTAAAAACACTTACAAGAGGCTGGAATACCAAGAATCAGATATGTAAGCTGAAATGACAGTGAAAAAGTTGCCCTGTGAATTAACTCATCTTCCAAATGAAACTCAAATTGAGGTTGTGGTGAAGTGAAGGACATGAGCCAAAGAATGATAAAGTAAGGACTGGAACCATGATGTGATAGACTGGATACGTATGGGGACTCGTGGGCAGTTCCCAAATGCCCAAGGGAAACCGCTTTGTCATCAAGACAAGACTGTGTATGGGGGATATTGCTTTTTTTTCTGATATTTCTTTTTCAATTTTGTTCACCATTTGTTAGGGACCCCCCATGCTTGTTGTTCCTTGCAGGCATTAGTATGCCTTTTGTATGTATCCATTGTAGTAGCATAAAAATTCATTATTGTAAAGTTATTCCCCATTAACTATTTGAGGTGAAATGCTAGACCAGGTCTATGAAGTGAGAGCATTAGAAATGAACTCGGATTATTCGTATTTAATTTAAAGGATTGCAAGTGATTGTGAATTACTAACAGTTTCATAATCCATTTCCAGAAACATGCCAATAACACGGTAGAATTTTTTTAAACTTCAATTGTAAAACTTTTAACATTCCAAGGAAAAACATAGACATTATCACTTCATTAGGCAAGGGATCTGCATGGAGCCATTATAAGTGAAGATACAATAGGCAAGAATCCCAAGTTGTCTTCTGAAATATAAATTGACTTTCTATACTGGAGGCAGTTAATGATTGGTAAATTAAACTGATAGGCTTGTATTACTTTTCATAGCAAAGGAAGTTTATATGGAACTATTCAAATTTCTGCTCTATGGAACACGCAGTAATATGCTGTAGATACCTGTTGAAAATTTTATATATTTTTTCTGGCAAATGGTTATTGTTGACAGATGAATTTCAGTTTCTTCCATTCCTTTGTCCAATTATTTTGTAGGTAATCATGACTTATTTTTTTTATTTATTTATTTGTTTTCCAATACTGGGATTAATGTATTTGTGTACCAATCATATGGATGTTCAGTTTCTAATGCCTCCTAATTTTGACAATACAGTGCAGCCGTATGGAATTAGAATAAACTTATAAATATTTTGTATACATACACACTTACACACACACGCACTCATCCTGTAACTACACTTGGGTAATTACTCGCACTCATATGTGCAAACAATGTATGTAAAATATATATATATGTTGTACCTAATAGGCCAAGTTGCCTAACAAGCCAAGTTTTCCTGGTATTCTTATGGAATGGTGAAGCTTTTCATTATATTATGTATGATTTTAATTGTTTTTGATTTGAGTTAAAACTAACAAATATTTGATCAAATCTAACCTATCCTAACCTAGCCTAACTTAACCTATCCTAACCTATCCTAACATAACATAAATAAGTCAGTAAGTCTCCTTATTAATAATATACTGTAATATATAAATATTAATTAAAATAAACCAATTTGTAAAGAAATATTTGAAAATAATAAAAAAATCACCGTAATGCAAATTGGGTCTTGCATACTAGGTCAAGTAGTGCAGTTCTGGCTATTAGATACAATGTAAGTATGTATGTCCTACCTAATAACCAAAGTTGCCTAACAAACCAAATTTTTGTGAAATATTTAGTTAAAAAAAAAATTTGATTTTCTTTTTTTATGAAATAAAGTTTTCATTGTATTATGTGATTGCAATTTTATGTTATTTGAGTCAAAACTAACATAGAAATTTGATCAAACCTAACCTATCCGAACCTATCCTAAACTATTGTAACCTATCCAAACCTAGCCTAACTTGGCCTAACCTAACACAACCTAACGTAACTAAGTCAGTAATTCATGTTCCTAATATAATAATTCATGATTAATAATTGTGGGGAAAAGAATCAATCTGGAAAGAAATATTTGAAAATTATGAAAATCATTTGGCCTGTTAGGCAAATCAGACCTTGCATACCAAGCTAAGTAGTGCAGTTCTGGCTATTTGGCACGACATGTATATAATGTGCTGATACATTATAAAATACAAACAAACACACACACACTATATTGTTTGCAGTACAAGTTCAGAAGCAGTGTTCATTTCAGCTCTTTGCTTTATTAGTTTATAAATTTGTTGACAAACTTTTTTTTTTGTGCTTTTAACAAAGTTTCAAATAAGACTACTTTTACAATACAGCATAATTAAAGGCGAAAAATCCGGGTTCTGCAATACTATATATTGGGCCAAGCAGAGTACACCTGCTGTCAAGTAGAGGAGAGTGTGTCAAGGAAGCCTGGCCCCCAGTGTGAGCAGAGGAGTGCCTCATGATGTGTTATGTTGGCTCATGATGTGTTACGTGGCCTCGTGATGTGTTATGTTGGCTCATGATGTGTTATGTGGCCTCGTGATGTGTTATGTCACCTCGTGATGTGTTATGTTGGCTCATGATGTGTTATGTGGCCTCATGATGTGTTACGTGGCCTCATGATGGGTTACGTGGCCTCGTGATGTGTTACGTGGCCTCATGATGTGTTACGTGGCCTCGTGATGTGTTACGTGGCCTCGTGATGTGTTACGTGGCCTCGTGATGTGTTACGTGGCCTCGTGATGTGTTACGTGGCCTCGTGATGTGTTACGTGGCCTCGTGATGTGTTACGTGGCCTCGTGATGTGTTACGTGGCCTCATGATGTGTTACGTGGCCTCGTGATGTGTTACGTGGCCTCGTGATGTGTTACGTGGCCTGTGATGTGTTACGTGGCCTCATGATGTGTTACTTGGCCTCATGATGGGTTACTTGGCCTCATGATGTGTTACGTGGCCTCATGATGAGTTACGTGGCCTCATGATGTGTTACTTGGCCTCATGATGTGTTACGTGGCCTTGTGATGTGTTACGTGGCCTCGTGATGTGTTACGTGGCCTTGTGATGTGTTACTTGGCCTCATGATGTGTTACTTGGCCTCATTATGTGTTACGTGGCCTCATGATGTGTTACGTGGCCTCATGATGAGTTACGTGGCCTCATGATGAGTTACGTGGCCTTGTGATGTGTTACGTGGCCTCATGATGTGTTACGTGGCCTTGTGATGTGTTACGTGGCCTCATGATGTGTTACGTGGCCTCGTGATGTGTTACGTGGCCTCATGATGTGTTACGTGGCCTCATGATGTGTTACGTGGCCTCATGATGTGTTACGTGGCCTCATGATGTGTTACGTGGCCTCATGATGTGTTACGTGGCCTCGTGATGTGTTACGTGGCCTCGTGATGTGTTACGTGGCCTCGTGATGTGTTACGTGGCCTCGTGATGTGTTACGTGGCCTCGTGATGTGTTACGTGGCCTCGTGATGTGTTACGTGGCCTCGTGATGTGTTACGTGGCCTCGTGATGTGTTACGTGGCCTCATGATGTGTTACGTGGCCTCATGATGTGTTACGTGGCCTCGTGATGTGTTACGTGGCCTCGTGATGTTTTACGTGGCCTCGTGATGTGTTACGTGGCCTCATGATGTGTTACGTGGCCTCATGATGTGTTACGTGGCCTCATGATGTGTTACGTGGCCTCATGATGTGTTACGTGGCCTCATGATGTGTTACGTGGCCTCGTGATGGGTTACGTGGCCTCATGATGTGTTACGTGGCCTCATGATGTGTTACGTGGCCTCATGATGAGTTACGTGGCCTCATGATGGGTTACTTGGCCTCATGATGGGTTACTTGGCCTCATGATGGGTTACGTGGCCTCATGATGTGTTACTTGGCCTCATGATGGGTTACGTGGCCTCATGATGTGTTACTTGGCCTCATGATGAGTTACGTGGCCTCATGATGGGTTACTTGGCCTCATGATGGGTTACGTGGCCTCATGATGGGTTACGTGGCCTCATGATGTGTTACTTGGCCTCATGATGGGTTACGTGGCCTCATGATGTGTTACGTGGTCTCATGATGAGTTATGTGGCCTCATGATGGTTACGTGGCCTCATGATGGGTTACGTGGCCTCATGATGGGTTATGTGGCCTCATGATGTGTTACGTGGCCTCATGATGGGTTACGTGGCCTTATGATGAGTTATGTGGCCTCATGCTGCGCTATAGTCTGCTCAACCATTAAACAGGCTACGCGCCACTGCCCCTCCAGCCATATGTGCTACTATGTAAAGCCATATGTGCTACATATGTAAAGCCATATGTGCTACAGTGCACATACTTAAAGGCTCTCACTAATGCAATTGTTAATAGGATATTTTCTGGACATCTAAGTATGTGTCGGCTGTTTCAGTCATTATCAATTTATTATGTGGGGAAATAACTTCACACTTCTATGAATGAAATATTTTACAAATTTCAGTAATTTATATACAGTATTTACATTTTTTTTTTTTTTGCTGATTTTGTTTTAAATTAAGGTAGTCATTATTAGATATTGAGAGAATTTAGATAATATTAGTTAATGAGAATAGAAAGAAATGAAATATTCATGAGTTTTAGTGAGGGTTGGTTGTGATTGGCAGCTGTATAAGACACTGGCTCTTGGCGACACAACCTTGGACACGATATTGTAGATAACATTAGGATGGGTTTATTTTATCTGCACACGTTATAAATTGTTATTTTTAATATATATATATATATATATATATATATATATATATATATATATATATATATATATAAAATCTTGTGTGCCAAAAAAGAATCATCAGAACCCTCCTATAATATACCATTTTAAGTATTGATGTCCAAGGGTGTTATGTCCAGACATGGCTTGCAACTCCTATGGTACTAGAAAAGCTTAGTTAATGTTAATGATCTTTTTATAACTGGAAATGAAGTGTATTTTGGAAAGTTTGACAGCATTCTTGGCAACGAGATGTTGTGGTGTTCTCGGTGGGGTGTGTGTGTTTTCCAGTTCCCCATGTCCATCATACTGTCCCATTCAACACATCTAGTAGCAACATGGATGCCACATTCCATCCCATGTCTCATCGTCACAATGGCAGCAACATAAGCAGCATAGCCTTTCCTAGCCAGTTGACTGTGTCAGTCATTGCTGGCCCACGTTCATCTCATTACCTCATTACAGTTACTGGTCGGGTCAGGTCAGCATCAGGTACAATTTTTTCATTTCACCTAGAATCTCATGCCTTGGCATTTTTATCAGTAAATCAGCATGTTCAACAGTCATTGGTACAAGTGAGGCCGAGCCTCACTTGCTTTATCTCAGGCAACTAAGTTCGTACAATATTCATCCACAGGTATCATCATCATGCAGATGTGTATTACAGGTTTATTCATGTCATGTACAATATTCATCGTCTCATATCATATTCATGCATTCAGTTATGTATTACAGGTTTAATCATCCCAAGTCATAAGCTCCTGAGTTTTTTTGAGTTCAAACAGGTTAATGTTCCCAGTAGTACTTCATCTTCTTACCTACCGTCAGATAAATGTCCTACAGATTGTGCAGCGGATAGGCTGTAGTCGAGGTATAGTATTTGTAGGGTAAAGGTAGATGACAAGTGGACTGTATGGTAGGGGCATGTCACACTTGGGGTCAGCTTCCCTTATCCACAGCCAGGAGAGAGAGAGTAGTAGAACCTCAGTGCTCACCTGGTAATGAACATCACCACAGAGAGAGGGTGGGAGAGAGAGAGATAGATATATATATAGAGAGAGAAAGAGAAAGACCCTCACCCCCCATCCCCACACTTACGCAAACACATCCTCACCCACATCTGTCTCCTCAATCACACACATTTTGTAATTTTCATCCTTGCCAATTTTATTTTATGTTTATGTATGTTTTAATGACTATTCAATTATTTGTATTAGGGTACAATTGGCTAGAATGACAAGTAGGTTACAGGAGGGCTGAAAGGTCAATAATCATATTCCCTCTTGCTTTGGTAAGTTCCACACAGGAGCCCACATCTGTTAGGAGGTCAGGTTTACCATTTATGACAGAAGATGCTTGATAAATCTTACTTATATTTATTTAGTGTTTGATGAGATCTGAGTGTTTAAACACACAAACATGCACCTTACTAATGCATGTTCCCTTCCACTAAACAAACAACACACACACACACACACATACATACACACATATTCTATATATAATCTATATATATATATATATATATATATATATATATATATATATATATATATATATATATATAAATTGCCATCCACATTTCGTGGAAATAAACATCCATTCACCTAGATTGTATGGGTCTCAAACCGTGGTCCACACGCGTGTGAGGCTGTAACTCTATCAACTGGGCTATGAACAGTCTTAAAAATGAAAGTTTCCAGTTCTTTGGAAACTTTTTGGAAATTCTTCTCTGGAAAGTTGAAAGTTCCAGTTTGGCATCAGAATGCTGCTTCTGGAAACATGCCTTTTTAAGACTGCTCATAGCCCAGTTGATAGAGCTATGGCCTGACACGCACGGGGTCCACGGTTCGAGACCCATACTGTCCAGGTGAATGGTGTGTTGTGTGTGTGTGTATGTGCATACACATACCCGTCAAATCCTCACGTGTAGCTATCACATAAACTTATCCCCTTTCTCATGTATGTTTCTCTCCCCTTCATACTTTTCTCTCTCTCCCTTTCTCTCATGTACTTATGTATTAAAACTACTTTGAGATATTTGATTTCTATCTTGTCAGACTTAGGTGACAATGTTTACATTTTGGGCAGGTATCTTCTTTTTTTTTATACCAGTTTGCACTATGATGAAAGATGTCAGTTTTTAAAAGTGCCTGTTTTGTCATTTGATATAAATTAAGTAACTTTTATGTATTTTTTGTTTATATATTCACCTGATTAACTTTGAGTTGAGTTTACAATCTTGTGTGGAGTACGCTCTTGCTTATGCTCGAATGTCTTAAAAAAATTAAAGAAAGAGAATTTGCTTCTTTTGTGCTGACACCAATAGCATAGAGAAGGGAAATCATCATATAGAAAAAAAGATTTTGTTTCACAGCCGGACCCCAAAATGTTGTATGGTCTCATTCATGTATTGGCAAGAATTTTTGTAGTATGAATATTAGTGAATGTTTGAGAAATATTAATGCCTCAAATTATATAAGAGGCTCATATGGTAATGAACATGAGAAAACAAAACTGATATATTTGGCTAAAGAATTTTGAATATTGATAAGGGTAATTATGATGAGCGATATACGGGTATATCTCTCATCATATATCGAGAGATATAAAAGGAATGACGTGAAGGCTGCAGATGGGTGAAGGTTGAGTGAGTCGCAGAGCAACCCGTCCTCAAACATCGGTTACAAAATAACGTCACTTTGGTCTGGTATGCACATCTATGGCCAAATTTGGACGTAATTTGAAATGAAATCGATCACAAAAGTGACGTTCTGTCGTTTTCTGTTTGAGTCGTCCGGCCTTTCGCGGAGAGGTTAGGAGAGGATCACTTTAAATACTTTTTTCATAAGTTTTGAAACTTTATAAGATTTCCTGCCCATCTACCTTAGTCAGAGGACCCTTATCTTACTATTGTTGAAAAAAAAATCCCAAATTTATTTTGTTTCTTCTTTTCATTTCAAATTACATCCAAATTTGGCCATACTGGTAAACGGCCAAACGACGTTATTTCTTAAGAGGACAGGTTGCGCAGAGATATGGCAGCATACAGCCAGACAAGTCCGAGGGATGGTACTCACTATCATTAAATACTCATTTATTCTCAAGGACTTCTGACATGCCAAGACTATCATTTCCAGACTCATGCCAGGTGGGCACTCTTCAGGGGAATGTGTAACCGTACTTTTAAAATATTCTGCTACCTCACTCTGTCCTAACTGTCTGGACTTACCTTACCAGTCTGTCTGCTGGCACAGGCCTTACAGATTGTCCAGTTTTTAATGTCTATAGCCTGCTTGGTTATTGAAATGTACTGAACAACGGGTGTGTGCACCGGTGCACTGGAATGATTTGAGAGCAACGTTACCAGAGCATCAACTAAGGTGGGAACCCATTGGATGTTTCTTTGATAATGACTGTCCGTTTAGCGCCATCACCACTACTATACACACTACTACACACACGACACACACTCACTACCCACACAATACACACACTTTAACATATACACACATATAACATAAC
>WNGS01007182.1:1488270-1502984 GCA_020271785.1 Procambarus virginalis
TAGTGTGATGTTGGCCATCAGTATGATGCTGCACACCAGTGTGATGTTGGCCATCAGTATGATGCTGCACACCAGTGTGATGTTGGCCATCAGTATGATGCTGCAGACTGATGATGTACACTAGTGTGATGCTAAATACCAGTGTGATATTGCACATCAATGTGATGTTGCCCACCAGTGTGATGTCGCATGCCACGTCGCATACCAGTGTAATATTGCATGCTATTGTGATGTTGCACATACCACTCGTAGCACCTGAGGCCCACATCACTCACACAATTGAGTTTTGTATTATATTTACGGAGCGAGTATAATAAATATTGCCGGAACAACAGTGGACATCTTCAAGCGGAAACTTGATAATTTTCCTAAAGAAGTGCCGGACCAACCGGGCTGTGGTGGAAATGTGGGCCTGCGGGCTAGTCCAAGCAACAGCCTGGTGGACCAAACTCTCGCAAGTCAAGCCTGGCCTCGGGCCGGGCTTGGGGAATAGAAGAACTCCCAGAACCCCATCAAGCAGGTATCAAGCAGCGATAATTGCTGACATGCACTGTGTGAAGTGACTGTAGTTGTTAGTAGTTCAAGCCATTCTGGTCGATACCTGGTTGGTTGGTTGATTATCAATCATATCAATGATAATTATTGTACAGTGCAATATTAAACAATGCAATATTAAACTATGATTATACAATCATATCATAAGCAGTTACTGTATTTGCATGGAAGCATTACAGCTAATTTTAAATCTCGGAGGCATTTACATAATTTAGATTCAAGATATATTGTTGTTCTCATTAAAACGCACATTCTCTAGTGTTATGACCTGAGAAAAAGCTGAGGACACAAATAGTGATCACTAATGTAATACTGTGGCTGTATTCCTGAGGTTATATGAAGGGAATGTAAGTAGAGATGAGGAGGCATTGTAATGTTATTGCAAAAGGCTTTTGAAAAGATCAATATTGCAACTGCTATACAGACTAGGGTATATCATGTAAATCATTTCAGTGGCAGTAACTGTAATTACAGTATAGCTCTCAGAGAATCATAAATTCCAAATAAAAATGAGAGGAACAAAAAAATTACCATTCATATCCTACAAAGAAGTGGCGGAAATATCCAACAGACTGAGAGCAAAGCTGCCAAAATGATGATAAGATACTTTAATCATAAAGTGACTTGGAAACAATGTAAAAAGGTAGATGAAAAGTTATGAAGAGCAAAACTAGTAGAAGTGACAGAAAAGAGCTTCCTTGCATGTCCAAGCAGAAACATGAAGACGGGGAGGAAGTATCGGCCGAAAAGCAGAGACTTGTCGCTCACACAGAATGTTACACTGTCTGAAATTAAGAGCAAATTTTTAACTCTTAGACAGTAGCTATAAAGAAATGGCCATATCCGCTTATGCACACCCAAAAAAAAAAAACTAAAAATAATTTTCATTATAGAATTATTAATTTGTATGCAGAATATAAGAAAAACATGAAAATAAGTGTTACTGTTTAACACTTGAGTAAATAACCTATCGTTTCACTGGGTGGAGGCGCTCGATAAGGCTGCGTCTGGCACTTGTCAACACCTGGTGCTCGACTTTACTGACGCTTCCTGATTTATTCTCTGATGGTTCACTGATTGTTTTATCACTTGTTTTTGTTTTTCTTTATTTACATCCACAGAGAGCTTTTATATCCATACAGTATTTGCATCATACATGTAAAACATAGACAATGATTGTTTAAATCATCATATGATGATGACCGCATTCCCACAATAACATTCTTGATGATAAGCGCATTTGTACCATAAAATGGTGGTAGGATTATTTTCATGTGTCAAGGTAAACTCCATTACATCCACACAGATCTATTACTGTATATCCATATTTGCATCATGCCCCAATTTGCATTGGGGGCCTGATAGCTGAGTGGACAGTGATCGGGGTTCATAGTCCTAAGGATCCGGGTTCAATTTCCGGCAGAGGCGGAAATAAATGGGCAGAGTTTCTTTCATCTTGATGCACCTGTTCATCTAGCAGTAAATAGATACCTGGGAGTTAGACAGCTGCTACGGGCTGCTTCCTGGGGGTGTGTGTGTGCGAAAATTAGAATTAAGGACTTGCTCGAAATGCTATGCGTGCTAGTGGCTGTACAAGAATGTAAGAACTTTTATATATAAATAAATAAAATAAATAAATACATGTAAAACTCGGACAATAATGGGTTAAATCCTCATAAGATGAAAACCGCATTACCCAGTGAATAGACAAGTGATGATAAACGGTGTCTAAGGGTTAAACTTTCCCAGCAATCATAAATGCAAAATTATTGGAACACTTGATTGCAGACTTTAAAGTTCTCTTTCCAAAAATTAAGCTATTAATCATTGATTCAGTAATTTTTGCAAAATGTTTTATATAGCATTTAAAGTGAAAGTCTTTAAGAGATTCCTGGAGGCTGCAGACAGCATTAGCCAGGCTTATCAGGTAGGCACCTGGGGAACCTTTTCTTGGGCTGAATTGTGAAAATCGAAAAACTCCCGAGAGCCAGCCAAGTACAGTATTAAGGCTCTTAGTTTTTCACTCGGCATGTAGATCTTAGAACACTTGGCAAACGTATCAGAGTCTTTAATTGTTTTAATATGATAGTATTATTTCCGGCTCCCGATTTAATCGGGAGCCGGTTGGCCGAGCGGACAGCACCCTGGACTTGTGATCCTGTGGTCGTGGGTTCGATCCCAGGTGCCGGCGAGAAACATTGGGCAGAGTTTCTTTCACCCTATGCCCCTGTTACCTAGCAGTAAAATAGGTACCTGGGTGTTAGTGAGCTGTCACGGGCTGCTTCCTGGGGGTGGAGGCCTGGTCGAGGACCGGGCCGCGGGGACACTAAAAAGCCCCGAAATCATCTCGAGATAACCTCAAGATAGCTTAGGTTATTTATTGGTTTTTGTCTTACATGTGTTTATAAGTTAAACAAAAAGCATTTGCTTTAAACACAGTACATACAGTACAGTATTAGATACTACTGTAGTTATTCTTAAATTTTATTTGCTAAATACATTTTTAAAAAGTCTAAATATATTGCTTATTTGAAACACTGTCTTTTCTTTCATCTGCCAAATTGTGGGCTTTGTATTTATCTCAATTGTTGATACAATTCTGTTTTCAGATATGCTGATATATTGAAAAGTTTTCAGGTGTGTTAGTGTACAGTAAGTCTCCTACATGAATGCCAGTTTGAGTAGGATATTTGGAACTGTGTGTGCATACTTCGTGGCAGTAAACTCAAATAGAAAAAGTCCTTGGTGAGGGGTCAAGGAAACAAAGGCCTTGATGAGATACTTGAAAAATTGTGCTGTATATAGAACACGGACATGACACGGACTCATTTAATTGGACAGATGTAATTAGTTTTATGAGGCTTACTCGTCACATATGCCAGGCCTGACTGGATATAATTTAGAAGGGCCATACAAAGAAAGCGTTTAGGCCTAGTGAAGTGGAGGTGGAGTGTGGTGGGCCGGCTGTGCAATGGCTGGTAGCACAGCTGTAACTCGGCTGTCACGCATTATGATGTACCTGCTAATTGTAGCGGCATTTCCCATCATCTCTGCTTTAATAGCAGGTAAGTTATCTAAGTAAGATATATTCTTGAAGCTTGTAGTAGCTGTTTTATGTTGCATGTTCTGATGCAGATCTGCTGAAATGTTCTCATAAGAAAAGATTGAATGTGAAGCAGCACTTTCCTTAACAAATTTTGAAGTCAATATTTTGAATGATTGGGAGCATCTTTTAAGAAAGTTAAGTTTCATTTTATAATTTACAATTTTAAATACAGTAATGCAAATGGAAAGATGGCAGGAATCCATCATTGGCTCTACAGTTTAAATTGAAAACCTATGACAACTTTAAATAAAGGATGGAATACTGAAAAAGCTTCACTCATGATAGTACTGTATTTTCTGTCCAGGTATTTTCATATGCAGTGATGGCCAGCTGATGTTATGTCTTGTTAATATTTTTTAGTGATTGCTAAGTCTTGAATTACAAAACTTGGTGTAATTATGAATACTATCCTGATGAAGTTGGCTCATAGGTCGGGCACTGAGCAGTTTATTTTTTAGTTGATGTCTGAAGACAGATTTGACAGGGCTTAGGTTAAATAGAAGTAAAGTTTTAATTAGGCCACGGGCTAATTCAAACTTTCCTTGCCCATTTACTTGATGGGCAAGGAAATTCCACAGAGCAGCTGTTGATGATGTGAAATACATAAACAGTATACAAGTAGGATCATTAAACCCCTGAGAAAAAAAAGGAACCTGGTGGAGTAGAACTCGGTCTAGTCCAGAATGACCATCAGACTGGGGCAAGAAGGGGTTTAATGTTTCTCTTGTGTCTTGCCCTGTACTGTACTGTGCACTGTTGTTATAGTGGTGCAAAGTGCTGTGCACCTTGCTTGGGGTTCCTTGCCCAAGTCGTATAGGGTTTTGCCTTCAGCCTTTCTGACTCTGAGCCATGGGGGTTGTCTGTCTAGGGCCAGTTGTTTTTTGAGCCCCATGTTTTTTGCCTTCTGTTTGAGGAGCTCTCCCAGTTATTGTGTTGGCATTTCATTCTCTTTATCAAGGAGTTTCAAGCATATGGTTGTTGGCCAAAGTGTTATATTGGTCGCCCTAGGCCATGGGAGCCGGTCGGCCGAGCGGACAGCACGCGGGACTTGTGATCCTGTGGTCCTGGGTTCGATCCCAGGCGCCGGCGAGAAACAATTGTCAGAGTTTCTTTCACTCTATGCCCCTGTTATCTAGCAGTAAAATAGGTTCCTGGGTGTTAGTCAGCTGTCACGGGCTGCTTCTTAGCGGTGGAGGCCTGGTCGAGGACCGGGCCACGGGGACACTAAAGCCCCGAAATCATCTCAAGAATCTCAAGAAGATGGTTTCCGGCCTCCTGGCATGGTGGCCGGTTATCAAGGCTGTGGGTCTTGGGTATCCAGTTCCTTCACTAGGTCCTTATGGGTGGTTCCTGGCATCTTTCCTGGGGATTTGGTTGGTCATTTTCTAGGCCTCTGTTGGCCAATGGGGGAGGTGTCATCAGTATTAGGGCTCTGCTCTTCTGGGGTCGGTGTGTTCTCTTATGGCTGCATCTTTTTCTCGGTGTTGCGGATGGCATCCAGAGGTTGGCATTCTGCTGGTGTTCTACTAGCCTGAACCAAGCTCACTTTGATAAACATGTTGATTGATGATTGATATTCATTCATAAGTGTACAGGCATTATTAACATGAACTTACATTAATTAGTTAGTCTGTGAATTATACTTGGCAGAAACAGTTAAGTGTCTGTGTTATCTTTTGTATGTTTGACTGTTGTCTGTATCTGTTTTCTGAAGTATCAAAAATAATTTGTTGTAAATAACAAAATTGTTTGAATGAAGTACAGTCAGTACAGTACTGTTTTATCAAATTTAATTTGGTTTCAGGTGCTGATGTATGATTTTATTTTTATAACAAGATTTCCTATTCAGGTATAGTACTTGAAAGTTACATGCATGTTAAAATGTCCACAAAATCTATATATAGGAACTAAATTTTCCAGAGAGTGTTGCACGGCCTGCAGAAAATCTTCCACCAAGAGTTACCCATTGTGAAGTCTATAATAGTACACAATGTTCAAACGAAGGTCCTCAATCAGCTCTTTGCTCAGGGAAGATGACGGAGGCGTGCGAAGTATGGGATACTCCCGAGAAAGTAAACCACTGCTTTGTTTTGTGGACTAATAACTCAGGCAAGGTTAGTAATTATTTGTAAACCCTTTTAACTCGATAAGTAATGAAATCTGATTTTTAATTGGGGAAGAGTTGGTAATTTTGTTGTTAGATTATGTTTTAGTGATGAAGATCCTGGTTGGTTTTCATAGACTCTTCATATCATGAAGAATTATGGTGAGAGGGGTTGTAGTTCTTATGAGTTATGTTGAATGGAAAAGATACAATAACATGATAGTGGGCCAAACTCTGACAAGTCAAGCCTGGCCTCAGGCCAGACTTGGGGAGTAGAAGAACTTCCAGAACCCTATCAAGCAGGTATGATGGCTGTGAAGGATCATATTGGTCAGATTGCGGTAGGTATATGAGATGGACTACAAAAGTTGAGAGGGAAGGAGAGTTGAAAATGATCTTGGTTTTTATAAAAAGAAATTTTGGCAGTTTTAACCTTTCAATTGTGCCCTGTGCTTCAAGCTGTGGATTGTTAAATAGGTAGTATTTGATGCAATAGGCATTAATAGGCGGCGATGACACAATATGCTTGCAGACACTTTATCAAGTGGTAGCATATAGCAGTTGGGTTATAAAGTGTTACCTATGCCATCAATAGGTGGCTCAGAAGCTCAAACAGCTTCTGAAAAAAAATCCCTTTACCTTTTGTATGAATAGGATAAAGGATGACATAAAAAATACAAATTGTAAAATTAAAAAATTTTGATATTTTTTCTAAATAGTAAAAAGAAAACCTGTGTTGAATGTGATGAAATTCCAATTTCTAGGTGAGCCCCAGTGGCTTCCTGAAGTTACAGATATAGTACCAAGCTACTAAGTGCCAGCAATAGCAGAGTTCTTTTAGGTCTTCCAGGGACCATGAGTCAGAACCTGGCCCCCTCTAAAGTAGCACAAAGCGCAGTGGCACTCTGATAAAATTATCAGTGAATCTTAATAGTATCTGCCACTGCCATGGAAGCACCCACAAAGTCAGCCAAACAAAACAGACTGCTGCTGGTTATAAGGAAGATCAACACCTCAAAATCACAAAATGACCTCCTCGATCAATGTAAATCGATTGAAAATTCATGAAACTGCCACAAGCTCGTATGCCCCACCTCCCTTCCCCTCACTTGGGGGGAGGAGAGAAGCAGACCAGGTCAGCCGGCTGCTCAACCCTCAGTTCTGTGATGGAGACACTGCCTTTGTTATCCCTGGAAAGGGAAAGTGTCAGGGAGCCAATTGGGCTCCCCAGAAATTGGTATTTCATTATAGTCATCGGGAGCCGGTCGGCCGAGCGGACAGCACGCTGGACTTGTGATCCTGTAGTCCTGGGTTCGATCCCAGGCGCCGGCGAGAAACAATGGGCAGAGTTTCTTTCACCCTATGCCCCTGTTACCTAGCAGTAAAATAGGTACCTGGGTGTTAGTCAGCTGTCACGGGCTGCTTCTTGGGGGTGGAGGCCTGGTCGAGGACTGGGCCGCGGGGACACTAAAGCCCCGAAATCATCTCAAGATAACCTCAAGATAGTCAATGCTGGTTTCCTGGGGGGGGGAGCTCCTTGTGGCTCCGTGAAGCTACCTACCCACAGTGAAGGAAAAGAAAGGGACATACCAGGGAGAAGGGAGCACTGCAGGTGCCACTTCATAAAATAAACAATGGGCTGTGACACATGACTCATGGCTACATAAGGCCAATGAGGACCAGGAAAATTAATGGGATTTCATGCGGCCAGTACCCTGTTCAACCATCCAAAACCCTTGTGCCCAAAATTCATCCCAAGGCATATTGGCAAACACAGCTGAGAAAGCGGTAAACTGACAAATGTCAGGCACGAGGGTAGACTGCAGGCTGGCTAGACGTAATGACCCAGAGAAACACAATCCCTGGAACAGGGAACCAAGGAAATCAGATCAACACACAATGAGCTCACCAAAGCAGAAGTGGTGGCACGAAGGTAACGGTCAAGAGATGTCGCCAGACAAAGAGCACAGTGCACTCCTGGTCGAACTAACCAAGCATCAATCACCAACGGACCCATCTGGAAGCCAACCAACTCATTCTTCACCAAAACTGGTGGGAGGCAGTTGCAGACAAACAAAAAGACCCCCAGGGCCAAAGGAATAGAAGCCCAATGCTGAAAGATTATGAAGCTCATCCATGGGACAACTGAAGGTTAGAGAGACCAAAAACAAAGCCATAAGAAAACAATCCTGGACTAAATGGGACACCGTAAAATGAGCAAAAAGGAAGAATAGAGCACAGTCCAAAGCTCAGGTGGTGCATGAACAGGCCAGAGGTGAAACAATGCCCAAGAAAACATACGGAATGTGCCAAGGAAGTAACAACCTCAAATGCAAGCTGGAGTGGCTCTGCAAACGCCGCACAATATGAGGTGACAGTATAGGGCATGAAATGTTGAACTAGAAAAAGTGAAGAAAGAAAAGACAGAACAACTGAAACCAACACCAAAAAGCAGGGACGAAAGGAGAGGAACTGGTGGAACGTATACCACAAGATTTCATACTATTGCAAAGAAGAGGACCACAGTCGTGACACCAACAAGCCAGCCACCTGATCACTATAAAAATGGTGATTAACATGTGTCAGAAACTCCAGAAGCAAAGATTGAAAGTGGAGGTAGAACCAGCAAGGGTCATCACCAGAATAATCTTTGAAAGAAGCTAAGCCATGGGAAAATGACTGGGTTCAGACATAACAAGCAGCACCTGAAACCAAGGCCGAAGCAAGCAAAAGAAATATTGATGGAACAAATGTGGGCATTCTGGGAAGTAGAAGAACTCCCAGAACCCCATCCAGGTACAATCCAGGTACAGGTACAATGTTGGGCTGGCCCTCAGGGCACCAGAAGGGTCATCCTTTCCCTGGAGAACTCCAATTTTGCCAGGACCCAGAGCAAAAGCTTGACTAGGGGGGCAAGAGGAACAGAAAGCTCCACCTTGACCAGTTCAGCCAAAAGGCATCTACTGTGAGGTAGATGCAACTCTAGGACTTAAGGCAACATAATTATTTGCTTTGGCTAAGATAATCACATTTGTGAGCTTCATGTTTTCCTTAGACCTTCTGTGTTTAGCTCTCTGAGATGGGGGATGCTTTCATGCATACCCAAATTCTTCATTCTTGGCAAAGAATGAGATGAGTGTGTGTTGAAGGGGCTCCATCTTTTTGCAGTTTTTATTTGTTTATCTGTGTTCATCATCATTGCACAGTTGTGTCAGTGAAGTGCTATCATTTGGCATTATATAGCTTACTCTGAGCTGCTGTTCCTTAATCTTCATACTATGATGCCTTAGTCCAAGACTTGACTTTCTCAATTGCTCTACAGAGCAGCTAAGTTTTTCACCCACAGGTTTATTTTAGTGCTCATGATTTGTGAAAGTTTGTGAAAGTTCAGCAACCTCTACACATTATTATCTGCTAATGTCTTGTGCAGGCATAGAGCTGAGTGTTCTTGTGGTAAATTTGTATCCTAGCATCTGTTAGTTTATGGAACTTGGCTGTGCTCCTAATGGTCATATCTTTGGGCTGGAATCTGGGTGTCTGAATATTGAGATCTCTGGGAACTAGGATTACCTACTCCCATGCACCTCATTCTGGCACCACTCGGCATTATGGATAAGTTCAATATCTTTATGCATCTTGTAGTTAATTTTCCTTTTATTTTTTTTTCGGAGTAATCTTGCCTAAGGGAGCAAATGAGCGGCACAGCTCGGAGATTTGACTTATTGTAAATATAAATGTCCTTTTTGAGCAAGGCACTCAGCTGCTCCCATTCACTCTTCTTCTTTCTCCCAACTTTTCCCGATCGAGCTTCTGGTCAGGTGAAATGGAAAATGCTGACACCTGTGGTGGTTGCGGTTCCTGGCCAAGCAAGGCTTTTAGCACAATGTCTGCTGGTATTCTCTTTCATACTAAGTAACTTAGTGCTTGACAAAGGTTAATAAAGCATAGATGAATAAGCTGCCCCTGGGCAAAATGTCAATTTGACCAAATTGCTTAGTGTTGAATGGGAGAAGTAGGGCCATGGCTGAAGGAGCTGCCGAGTGCCCGGCTCAGAAAGACGATTTTCACCTACACTTAAAAGCCTTTTCTTTCTTTTTTTGTCAGAATTATTATTGATTGCATTTTTTCTTAAATTTATGTAATTTTTATAAATTAGTAGCCATTTTGAATAGAAAAAAAAAGAGGTAAATTTTTGTTGTGGAGATAGCCGAGAAACTTACCAGATTAGTTATCATACATTACCAGGTTTTAGTAGTGCAATATCAGCTATTTTACATTATTGTAACATAGTAAATAAATAGTTTTTATTATTGCAGCTGGAGATTACTTACAAAGGTTGCTGGTAAATAAATAGTTTTTATTATTGCAGCTGGAGATTACTTACAAAGGTTGCTGGTAAATAAATAGTTTTTATTATTGCAGCTGGAGATTACTTACAAAGGTTGCTGGCTGGACGATCAGATGTGTTCAGATGAATGTATCAGTGTTCAAGCAGCAAGTAGCATAACTTTAAAGAAAAAACATTTATTTTGTTGCTGTAATCACAACAACTGCAACCATAACTTCTCATGGCACCCAGTGGCAGAGCCGCCTATTACTCCACGTAAGTGTTCCAGTCACTGTGTTCATATGTGCAGTTGGCGCTGGATCAGTTTCTGTATCTATAGTTAATGAACTGCCTTACAGATAGTTAATGAATTAATATCAATTTTTCAGTCATGCTCATTGAAGCTCATTGAATTGCAAACTGACATCAATACTCATAAAAGGCCTATAAATTATCAAGCAAGAGGGGTTATTCAGTAAAATCAGTTTTAACAATAAAAGGATAGACTGGGAAAAATAAACAAGGAACTTATCAACTTCCAATGGGAAACTGTTTTAAGTACGGTAATAAAAATCCCAGACGGGGAATAGAACAACTGACTTTTGAAGCATATAAAATCTGTCTGAAACATGTTCCTTTGCGGAAAGCCAGAAAGAGGACCAACGTAGAAAGAAAGCGCAGACAGCACTACAGAAGAAGGAAAAAATAACAGAAATGCTTAAGCAGACATGATTATCCCTATAAAGGAATCATTTAAACAGGGAGATTGAAGAAATAGAGCAGAGACTGAAGCAATCATGTCAGATTGAAGAAATCCAACTTGAACATAAAGTAATACAAGAGATTAAGAAAAACGTCAAAATAAAGAACCACTGTCGGTATTGGATCTATTAGGAAAATCCGTAGGAGCCGTGATGAGGGTTCAAACTTATGCAGTGGGCGTTCCCACGCACACACCCTAGTCAACTAGGCCTGGGGAGGGGGACTTGAGTAAAAATCCTGTTCCGGCTTCAGTAGAAGCCTCTGGAAATCCTTGTGTGTTCAGCAGAACTGCAGGTTGCAATCCTTATTACCATGTCGTGGCCTAATTGACTAGGGCATGTGTGTGGCGACATAAGTTCCGCACCATGGAACTTATGTCGCCACGCACATGCAATATCCAGTGCAAATGTTGCCAGTGCAGTATCCACTGCATAAGTTCGTACCCTCACCACGGCTCCTATGGATTTTCTCACTGATGCAGCCACGTTAGTGGGATTACTATCTGTGTATTGGATCTATTCTTACAAGTGAGGTTTCTTGCACAGAGGATGACAAAGAAATTAGTGAAATGCTAAAAAAGCAGTATGAGGACATGTTTAGCACCGCAAGCAAGAAGCTTGCTGTTCCACAGCATGAAGGTGGAAGATCCAGACAGCTTCTTTATGGGTGACATCCAAACCCCTGAAAATGTAAGTATATTAACAGGAATGCTGCAGATTTTGAAACAGAAATTGACAACATTATTACAAATGCACTCATCCCCAGGTCCAGACTCATGGAATTCAGTGTTTATAAAGAAATGCAAAGTGCTAGTAGCATAGGCACTCAGTACAGAGTGGAGGAAGAGCTTGGACACGAGATATACCCAAAGCACTTAAATCAGCAGCTATAGGTCTTCTACACAAGGGAGGGAGTAAAGCATTGGCTAAAAATTATAGACCAGTTGCACTAATATTCCACATAATAAAAGTATTTGAGAGAGTGATCAGCAGTCAGATCTCCAGTTTTATGGAGACCAATGACCTCCACAACCCAGTCTAACATGGATTTAGAGAGGGAAGATAATGCCTCTTGCAGATGCTTAACCACGATGACAAAATCACTGAGGCATTAGAGGAAAAGCAGAATGCACGTGTGATATACATGGACTTCGCAAAGGCATTAGATACATGCAAACATGGAGTGATAGTTCACAAAATGAGGTCAAATACAAAAGTTCACAAAATGAAGCAAATTAAAGTCAGGGTCTGTTTAGCTGAATATAATGAGAAACTAATGTAATTTTTTTGTGTAGTAAAATATTTACGATTTTACCTATGCGGGTCAATTTTTTATTACAAATGAAGATGAACAGATGAAATAAAAGTTAATTCACATCAAAACAAGAAACATCTTGAAGCATTGTGTGAGGTGTGTGCACAGTGATGATAGCCTTTGTGGAGGAAACTTACTGTGAACGAGGTGGTGATTCAGATTCTGGCTCTTAGGGTGAGGTGGTGGTGACCATTCTAATGGAAGTGTTCGTCTTGGTATGTCTATGAGGAGCAAGATCCAGTTCTTGTACCTTGTCTCTTGGCTATTATACCCGGTGCAGTCTTTTTCCCGATGCATAAGTACAGTGTTACTTGCTCTTGAAGCTGTAAAATGGTGGCTGTTTTCACCACCTCTGGTTAAAACTTTCACTTGTTTACCACTCTCACTTCATACAAGTATTGTACTAGTATTTTGCTGGTTTATTTGTATGGCTAACATCCATTTGTGCACTCTTGGTATCTTGTAGTGTACATTGTGATCATATTGCCTCTTGTCCTCTTGTCCTGTGCTGTTACATGTATAGCCCTGTAGTTCACTTGTTCTTATACCATATTATACTCATCTTTCGAGCCATGTTGCATACTAAATCTTAGCACCTTTCCAGTTTCTTGTGCTTTGCCAGATGTGGGTTCCATCATTGTATATTCAATGATTGTTCTAACATATGCTGTGTATTATTCTGAAAGATTTTTTGGTTTGGTCCTTAAAATTGTTGATATGAAATGAAATGCCATTTCTGGTGAGGCCCTCAGGAGCTCCCTGTCCCCACCCTATACCCTTCTTTCCTGTAGTAGAGGGGAAAGGCAGTATGGGTTTGTTTGGGTCTCATGATAGCGGGTGTGAGCTGACAGGGATAACCTGGGATGACCTGGGCTGTCACTTGCAGGCTGCTTGGCACAACATGGCTGGAGTAATTACATTGTGGCATTTGGGAGCCGAGCGGACAGCACGCTGGACTCGTGATCCTGTGGTCCCGGGTTCGATCCCGGGTGCCGGCGAGAACCAATGGGTAGAGTTTCTTTCACCCTATGTCCCTGTTACCTAGCAGTAAATAGGTACCTGGGTGTTAGTCAGCTGTCACGGGCTGCTTCCTGGGGTTGGAGGCCTGGTCGAGGACCGGACCGCAGGGACACTAAAGCCCCAAAATCATCTCAAAATAACTCGAGATAAGATTGATTGTTTGCCTACTTACCTTCAGATACGATATTTTCTTCAATCAGGGGTGTGTTGTGCTCGTGCTTTTTGATGGTTTTCGTTTTGTGTTGATTCATGCTTTCCTTGCCTCGTCGAGCAAGGTGTATTTTGGTCCTAGCTCCCAGTAGGCAAGAGTGGGTCTTAAGGATCTAGTGCATCCTAAAACATGGCTGGACCAGAAAGAAGTTACCGAGTGCCCACCAAAGAAAGGATGCTTTATTACTTTTAATGCTTGATTTTTGTAAAGTTTTGTAGTAAGATGGTGTTAAAAATTAATGCCGAGATGTCATGGGAAGCAATTTTAGGTGACCCTGCAATTTTAATATCTCAAGTAGGCTTTTAAAAGAACTCAAAATTGTCCAAAATGTTATTCAGGGAATCATTACTCTCTTACCCATCACTGAAATGCATTGCTTTAAACACTGTTGCCTTTAATAAATACAGTTTGTATTCCATTATATAGTATCATTACTGCCAACAGCCACCCCTCAAGACCAGGATATTGTGGTCAAAACTGTGGCCTGGACATTGGGTACACTCGTCCTACTTGTGGTTATTGTTACCTTGCTCTTCTACCTCTACCGACGCCGAAAAATGGTTAGTAAATGTTGAATAATTTAAAAAATCTCATTTTATTTAGATGTAATTTTTATGGATTGCATTCTTTAACTTTAAATGAGCGAGATGCCGAGCTTGCGACGCTGAAGCTTCGGCGAAGCTATTTATCATGTTTATTTATCAGCAATGATAAATAGCTGATAATTTTGTAAACACTTGGCGTGTATCCCTTAATATAATCAGGTTGTTGATTAATATTTTGTGTGGAACAAATTTCTGCCCTGAGTGTGTAAGTTGTTTCCTGAGCCAGCACTGCAATGGTCCACCTGACTATACATATACCAGGCTTTGTCAACTTATTTCCTTTGTATGACAAGTTATCTGTCAAATATATCTGAAATAAAAATTGGGAAGTGAGAGAGTGGAGATTCTTGGTCCACCGCTGAGCCGTCTTAATGTCGACCAGTGATATAACAAACTACCCTACACCTCCTGCAAGCTAACTTGTGATCACTAGGAAAATTAATTGTTACCCTGCTAACTATTCCTTAGAAAAAGAAGCCATTACCACTGACTGCTACTAAAAGGCAGAATGCTTTAGGACATCAGGGTTGGAGAAGTTGGCTGCCTGGCATCCACTCGTTGTGTAACTCGGCTCTGTAGAGTCCTCTCAAGTGTGTTGTCTGGCTGTGCTTTTAGACTTTGCTTCAGTACAGATGTAGAAGGCTTTGGGTTCTGTTTCTGAGTTCGCTTCACATTCATGGTGATCCAGTTGTTTGCATGAATTGTTACTT
>WNGS01007182.1:1533361-1567421 GCA_020271785.1 Procambarus virginalis
AACAAAAACTGCCTAAGTGCGACGATATCAAAAGTATCAGAGTCACCAAGAATTCTATCGAGAAAGAAGGATAAGGTAAACAATTATACCTATCTATTGGCTGCATCTCATATACAATGCAGCACCACAAAGAGCCAGAACTATCGCTAGCAAATCATCCACAGCAGCATCTATCTGCTCTAATTACTTTTGTATAACAACTCATAATAGATTAACAGTGCAAGTGCAGATAATTTGAGAATATACTTTATCAAAACTTTTTAAATGATAAAAGCGTTTACAGCTGAAACATCACCAATGCCTCAAGAGTTGTACTATACATATAATATGTATCAAATGTTCACTTCCTCTTCACAAATTTCAACCAACATGTTTTGATCCTTACCATCTCTTGTGCACTCTCACACACGCAAAACACCCTGCCCACCAAAACCCAACCACAATAAAACTCATTCCAACAAACGTTGCATCTATTTAGACTGACAAAAGTTCTTTGAATCTATCCTTCATAAGCTATACCAAGATGTATATTGAGTAAGAGTACTCAGTACAAAGAAAACAAGTGTCACTGTGAAAAAGAAAATTTTAACCTACTTGATGGGGTTCTGAGAGTTCTTCTACTCCCCAAGCCCAGTCCGAGGCCAGGCTTGACTTCCGGTTTTATGCTTGGACCTGGAATGTACCGCTGTACCTCTCACCACAAAAGTTCATTCCGAACAGAACACTAAGAAAAAGCCTAGAGACATAATGTGGACAGCGGGTTCAAGTCCTTCAACTCCTACCAAGAACACAAGACCAGATGGAACAGCAAAATGCCTATTGCCCCTAGGTAGCTCTTACCGATACTCAACCAAACTCGTATATACAGTACAGTATATTTAACCTATGACAATCAAGATCCCATAATTATTGTTACCCAGAATTTGTTTCCATCAATCTAAACCTTTTCCCCAAACCAATACTGTATATGCAAATGGTCTTTTCTGAAGCTAAACTTACGTTCCTCATAATGTGAACGACCTTCCAGAGGAAATAAGCTCTAACAAAACATATTTTGTAGATATAGCAAATTTCATGAGAGGGAAAAAATCCACTGTGGTTATCCACTGCTAACCACAGTTAGCAGTGGATATGTAAGTAAATAGATGGCAGCAGCAACATTTGCAAACTCCATAGCAGGGAATCTTTCAGAACATTATACTTTGAGTTAGACCAGCTCAAGATTGCATCACTAGAATGGAACGACCCCTTGTGGAGCACAAAAATAAAATTGAGAAAGTTCAGCAACAGTTACAAGACTGGTGCCAGAGATTAAGACAGATCTAGGGAATTCGCAAACACCTCCACAAGAAAAGAGAACCAGAGGAGAATGATTAAAACTAAGATATTTTGGAAAAATAAATCATATGGAGAGAGACCTTTCCAGATGAGAGAAAATATGGATGGCAAGAATGTGGAATGAGCTGGGAGTCGAGGTTGTAGAAGTCACCTCCATTCACCATTTCAAAAACAAGTACTTCAGAATACTGAAGGTATAAATGCACCATTATAATATTACAAGTCCAGGCAGAGAATTGTAAATCGCTCTCCATAGGAACAGTCCTCTTCTACCCTCAAAATGGACTCATTTTATTGTCTATGTTCATTCATTTGCTCAAAATGACAAAACATCTCGGAACACACTTGGGGAGATATAGTGTGACGAATACTATATAAAAGTTAAAGAATACCGAACAAAATACCACTACATGGAATGAATTAAACCATATGAGAGGCTACAGAAGTGGCTATACTGCATTAAGCTCACTAATCTTTGGCCTAGTCAGATTAATTGTCATTGTGTGTTAATAACAACAGGATACATATTACTAGTACATTTTTTTCATATAAAGCAGATCAAGAATTCTTAGGAGGATTTCAATTTTTTTTAATAAAGAGGAAATTGTGTAAAGCAGGTGAATACAGTCAGGGAAATTGTTGAATAATTCATTATTATTACCCCATGTTCATGGGGTGAAGAAGCAAGCACCAGCATTGAGAAAAAGGTGAATATTATAGTGAAAGATTAGATATGTTAACTAGAAAAATATCACTTATCATTATATCATTCCTACTACTGTATAATGGGATCATAATTTGGATGTGCAGCTTATGTAGCATACGTATCTTGAGTTATCTTGAGATGATTTAGGGGCTTAGCGTCCCCGCGGCCGGTCCTCGACCAGGCCTCCTTTTTGTTACACACCCCCCCCAGAAAGCAGCCCGTACCAGCTGTCTAACTCCAGGTAACAGGTGCATCAGTGAAAGAAACTCTGCCATTTGTTTCCGCCTCCACCGGGGATCGAACCCAGAACCTCAGGAACTACGAATCCGAAGCGCTGTCCACCCAGCAGTCAGGCGCCTATCGCTACATATACTGTGCCGTAACAAGCACTAATATATGCACTTCTCCACAACATGTGAAAGAGTTAAAGGTAAACGAGAAACCAGTTATATTTATGTAGGAGTATACGAGGGTGTTTAGGTACACTTGTATGGTTTGGGTCATGAGGTCACGAGAGTCAATATAATATACAACTACAGAAGGGTGTGAAATTAGTGGATGATGTCATCATTAACTGGAGTCCCTTATCAAATAAGACGTATGCAATGGTGTCGTTATTCTGGCGGAAATGATAAACAAAAGAAATGTAAGCGACGTTGGAAAGACGAGAAATATTAAATAATGGTAACGGAGAAGACCTACAAGATGTTTATCAGTTTAAGTAAATTAGATCTCCAGTTAACAAAAATTACAAATTTTGTGAGTAGAACAGAGCAAGTTAGGCAAGGAAAATGACTGAGGCAATGAAAGCTCGGGTAAGAGGAGACAGCTAGAAGGTTGGATGAAAGAGGTAAAGTAGTAGAAATTATCAAATGAAGGCACCAAACCGGGAAGGCTATGTAGCACCATCAAATGTGTGGAATAATCAGAGGGCGCTAAATATCACCAAGGATGCCAATACGAGAACAAAAACGCATAAGGCGAACGATATCAAAAGTATCCAAGTCACCAAGAATTCTATTGAGGGACAAGTGACCGCGAGGGGCGGTCGGAAAGCAAGACACACGCTTGTCCCGGAAGTCAGGACATTCAATGAAAGAGGTAAAGCTTCCCATATGTATGAATGAAATACATTCATATGGCACAAGTACTAAATTCAACAAGAACAGTAGAAATGAACAATCTAAGATTAAATTATCACAGAAGCTGGATAGAATAAGGAAAGAAAATCATGGAAAAAATATGAAATGCAGAAGCTAGAGTATCACATGATTAAAGAAAATGTATCGAGATGGTTCACATATTGAACAACGGGTAACGATAGACGTGGGCTTATGGGTAGAAAGAGGAGGAAAGTCATGAAAAATGGACAGACATGGTTAGTGTAAGGAAGCAGAGATTGTGTGTACTCCCCTAGTTGTGCTTGTGGGGGTTGAGCTCTGGCTCTTTGATCCCGGGAAATTTTTTTTAAACTGCATAAGTAATAAGTGACTAGGTGAAATCAGTTCAGAGTAGCAAATCCTTAAAAATCATAAGTAATAACTCATGGAAGCACTTTTATATCTAATCATGTAACGCATGTGGATGCTGCTTTGAAAGGTTTGTTGGCGGGTGATGGTTCTGAGGCTAAGTGTTGCTATGCTGTGCACAAGATATGGCAAACAGGGGACAGTGCAGGCATTTTTTTAGCACCTTCAACCTTCTTTCCTAATACTGTATAATCTTCCTATTTCTCCTAAGCAGATGCCTCACCACCCCATGGAAGAGGGAAACAAAGCAATGATAATAAAGTTCATAAATAATCATTAAACACTGATAACAAATTTGGATATGAATATTCCAAGAGTAAATAATGAGTAAATTAATACTGACAAAAACCATCAGATATATGTCAAACTCCTCAAAACCAAAGCTAAAGATCCGCACTCAGGACCTCAATAACAAAAACTAAGCAGAAAATCACAATGAGATTCATCAGTTATGGCTTCAAATATAGATTGTCTCAAAATGTAAAAAAATATTTGTACAAAAGTATTAATATATTTTGTATTTTTACATGATTACAGCCTTTTGTACAAGACAGTGTAAGTATCTATGGTTTCTTAAATGCTCTTCACATAATAATTCATAATACAGAATATGTACCGAGAATTCACACTTTAGTAAATTAATTCCTGGAGGTTATCTTGAGATTATCTTGAGATGATTTCAGGGCTTTTTAGTGTCCCCGTGGCCCGGTCCTCGACCAGGCTTCCACCCCCAGGAAGCAGCCCGTGACAGCTGACTAACACCCAGGTACCTATTTTACTGCTAGGTAACAGGGGCATAGGGTGAAAGAAACTCTGCCCATTGTTTCTCGCCGGGGCCCGGGATCGAACCCAGGACCAAAAGATCACAAGTCCAGCGTGCTGTCCACACGGCCGACCAACTCCCACCAGTAAGGTAGCTCCAGTCCCTGGAGCTGCCTTATGCATCACATTAAGGGTAAGACAAGTCAGTAAGGTGAATACAATGTCTAAGAGCAATATACACCATCCAGATCATTGCGTTAACTACACCTTGTAAAATGGTGTGTTCTTCTGGAAGTAAATTTCAGAATAAAAAAAATTGTGTGTATGTATGTATGTACGTGTGCATGTTTCTTGTTTATATGCATGCGTGAATGTTTCTTGTTTATGTTTTCTTGAGGTTATCTTGGTGATTTCGGGGCTTAGCATCCCCACGGCCCGGTCCTTGACCAGGCTTCCTTTTTGTTACATATCCCCAGGAAGCAGCCCCATAGGAGCTGTCTAACTCCCAGGTACCTATTTACTGCTAGGTGAACAGGGGCCATCAGGGTGAAAAACTGCCCATTTGTTTCTGCCTCCGCCGGGGATCAAACCCAGAACCTTAGGACTACGAATCCCGAGTGCTGTCCACTCAGCCATCAGGCCCCACTCAGCCGTGTGCACATGTGCCTGTTTCTTGTTTGTGTGCACATGCGTATATTTCTTGTTTGTGTGAACGCATGCATATTTCTTGTTTGTGTGCACACGTACCTGTTTCTTGTTTGCGTGTGTATGTGGGTGTGGGTTTTTTTGCATAATAATTCCCACTGTCGGGAATAGGAAGCCTGTATTTAAGCTTATCGAGGTCCCACCTAAACCATCTACCGACCTTCCTCAGGACGCACCTTACAACATTTCCCCAACTCCCACGTACCTACTTTACTGCCAGCTGAACAGAGGCAGCAGGTGAAAGGAAATGTGCACAAATCCCGCCCAGGGATTGAGCTCGGGTACCTCTGTTGTGAGCCGAGGACACAGACCACTGTGCTACAGGGCCAAATGGTAATGTAATTACTGTAATATACTGTACATTACAGCATTTTATACAATAATTTCAAAATATTTCTCAACATCTATCCAGATTGTGATGCCTTTTTCGAGGTACAGTACGAGGCAGCAACAGTAGCCTGGCTGACTCTAGCATCACCAATGAAACTTGGCCGATTACGGAGCCACCGGTGTAACTTGGCCGATTACGGAGCACCAGTGAAACTTGGCAGATTACGGAGCCACTGGTGTAACTTGGCCGATTACGAAGCCGCCGGTGAAACTTGGCTTTTCGCCAAATGTGGGAGCAGAATATCCTGAAACTGGTTATATATAATCTTCGCTTTCTATTAATTTAATCTTTATAATAAAAATAATATAAATTATGTTGTAAATACAACCAACATGGAAGCTATTTGAACCTTTTAACAATAACTTAAACCTGTTCAAGATAAAGTTCTTACTGGGCTGTAGTAATCTCCAGCCTTCCGGCAGATATAGTTCTTGCGGCTCTATATAACATTTCTTTCATTCAACTATATAACTCCAGTTATACAGTCGTCGTGGCTTGGCACTTTCCCCCGATCTTTTTCTTTTCTTCCAGCCTTCAGCACAATGCCACACACAAATATCTTTACAAATTACATTAAAACCAGAACCATTGCCTTTCCTATACCCAAAACTCTTTGGTCAAGGTTCTCTATGAAAGGAATAAGAGAAGCCTTTAGAGAAGCCCAAATTCATTTCCAGAATAATTCCTCTGGCACATCCATCAAGTCAAATTCTGACCTACACTGAACAAAATTCTAAATTTTCAAGTGGAAAGCCACACAATTTTTTTCCCCAAATTAGGTTCCCTGATGTATAAAGCGTTGGAGGAGAGATGTGGGGGGAAAAACAGGGACAAAATTTTGTAACTGTATAGCCAGGTTATTCCGATGACTTGCATTGTCGTTCAAACCCACGCAAGTTAGAACATTGAATAAGCAAATTAAGTTAAAAGGTCTCTATACAGTATATACTGTGTAGGTTTCTGCCATGGAAATTTTGACAACATAGATTCAGACGTGGCCTGTACTACTACAAAATATTGGTTACAATCACCTCCCATAATTTGAACTGTGAAACTTACAATGTTCTGACTCATTGCAATTACATTAAAAAATTGCTCGTCTACCTGATAACTCACGCTAAGGCAAGAAAAAATATCGAAAGTGGAGAAAAGCAAGTAATGTACAATTGGAAAACAATATGTAATATAACAGATTGCTCCAATTCAAACATTTAAAAGCAACTGGTCAGCACGGAATGTTCCAAAATCGAGAGAGAGCAAGATCAGCCACCTGGCAAGAGAGGCAACAACACAAAGTCACACCATTACGTGACCAGGAAAGTGTCAGGAATGTTTACGATAACAAAAAAATTGTAACAATAATTCTATTATCCTGAACTGCTCTAGATATATAATTGATTAAAAAAATTAAACTATCTTAATATATAAAAGGCACCATATTTGAGCTACAATATGCTGTATTAGGCTAAATAAAACATTAAACAGACCAGATCATAATAAACAATGAGACTCGCAGTGTCTTTATACATACAGTACCTGTACCGAGATTTGAGTAATCCCTCCCTAAAATTTTGAAAATTATCACTGTCATATTACTTGTATCATCATCAAACTTTTTCTACACATACAGCAATGCCCATTCCTCCTCCAACACAGAGAGCAGCCACTCCTCGTTTTTTGTTCAGCCGTAGCATTGCATGGAGCAATGTCACCAGAATTCTTGCACCTGCAAAGGGGGAGTAAAAAGTAAGTGTACTGTACTAGTAGTCTGAGTAAGAGCCAGAAGACCGATATTATGTCACAATAATGAGACTGAAAATAACTAACTCAACCCATACACATGCAAGAACAGTAGAATTAAAAAATATTTCAATGCTTAAATAATCACTGGTCGAAATGCTTGTTGGTACGCAAAATGAATATTAGTTTCCAGTCTATGCACACTTGAAGGAACTAAGAAAAACTTTAGTAATACATCAACCAAGAGATAACATTTCCTACCTGAAGCTCCAATTGGGTGCCCCAAGGCAATAGCACCACCATTAACATTAACTTTCTCTAAGTTAATGCCAAGCTCTTGTATAACAGCTAAGCTCTGTGCAGCAAAGGCTTCATTCAGCTCCCACAAGTCCACTTCATCTATGCTCCAATTAGCTTTTTCAACTGAAATAATCATATTTATCATCAGTATAAACACATTTTTTTCAGATTTCAGATCTTTTAGATCTGTGAAATTTCTGTAATTTCCTGTGCTCTTCCCATCACTATTCTCTCATATACTTTGTGCACTATACTTATAAAACTAATACCTTTAAATCTACTTTCTACTTTCATGCTACTACATGCTACTTTCATCTTGCACATGTTACTTTCTCCTTTATTTTCAGTCATAAAATCATAAACACACCTTTCCATTTACCCTGGCACAGTATTACTATTTTTATGCCTTCAGGCAAATTCTCTACATTCATTTTGTTCCCTAAACTCCATATAATTCACTCCTAAGCTTTCCCACACATGTCCCTCCATAGATATATCAGCTGGTACAAGATCCTACACTCTTCTCGCCATCAAATACTAACACATCAGCATTGCTTTCACCAAAGTACAGTAGTACTTTCAAAATAGTACCCTACACATACTTCTAATATCATTAGCACTCCCATTTACTCCTCCATCACTGTTCCTACTGCAATTTCTTACCTTTTCCAAGAAGAATTTTGAGTTCCGAATAACTTTCTAAAAAAAATGTTTTCTTTCTTCTTTCTGAAGTGTTTGTCTCCTCTTTCACTCGCTATTTTATTGCTTAACTAATCTATTCACATACCTTTACTCTCATCATATTCCCATTTTCTTGTCTCTGCCTCTCCCATACATCTCTACACCACAAATAACTATACACATATATTAAAAATAAACAACTGTACTGTATAAAAACCTACCACATGTGTCTTAATATTTATTTGCAATACTGCACATGAGCTACACTAGTGATCGGCTTCCACTTACAGGCCATGCACTCTACAAATTTACTGTCTTATTGCCTTAGCATTTTTTTCCACCAAGTGAAGCAACATAAGAGTATAGGCACACAAGATGAAGCTTTCTTGCATTAACCCCTAATGCAAGAAAATCCTGTTCATAAAAGTTATTAAACAGACAGTGCTTTCGACTAAAATTCTGTTTCCGTGCACATTGTAATGCTACAATAACAAAAACGGGCGCATCTGATCACACGATCGTCGTTCAATTCACAACAACAATAACAAAAACAACAATCCGATCCCATGATCGTCATTACTGTACCCCTTAATTCACAACAACAAAATAACGATCCAATCCCACAATCGTCGTTGCCCCTTAATTCACAACAATAATATCAACATAAATGATATCAATAACTGGCAACAGGTCATGCTACAAATCATTTTCAGCGGACTAAAGCAAGACTTTCCAACATTTATCACACTAAGACTTCAATTTTGTTTTTCCTGTGTGATTTCAAAATATAGCACAAGATTTCCTGTGCTAATCAAAATACAATAATCAAATTCTGATAAAAATTACCTACTTAAAATTATCTGTTAGATTAAGAACCTGCCCGAAACGCTGCACGTACTAGTGGCTTTACAAGATTGTAAATACTGTACTATTCATGTATTCTCACAAACCCAATGTACCTTCTTGCATATACAGTATATAAATAAATAAATAAATAAATCTGGATACACATCGTTACCATCATATTCTACAATTCTGTCCCAAAAACAATATGGCAGGTGAAAAAAAAATTATTATTAACATGAATACAGTACTGTATTCACGCTTCTCGACTACAGATCTATTCCCAGGCAACATCACATGACTGCCTTGTCCACTACCTGTACACATCCCAGGGGCCAGATTCACGAAGCAGTTACACAATCACTTACGAATCTGTACATCTTTTCTCAATCTTTGGCGGCTTTGTTTACAACTGTTTAATAAATGTAACCAAAGGTGTCAAATACTGAGGAAAGATGTACACATTCGTAAGTACTGTACTCTACTTGCGTAACTGCTTCATGAATCTGGCCCCAGCTTCCCAGGCCATATCCAATTCCTTGAAGCCTTATTCTAAATACTCTTCACTTCTCCATTATGAACTTATTTATTACACAAGGTACTTTAGTACAGTTTATTCTCAACTTACAATCAAGGCTCCTAGGTTCAATTCCTGGGCAGGACAAAATAGTTGGTCACATTTCCTTTCATCTGATGCTCCTGTTACCCTAGCAGTAAATAGGTATTCAGGAATTACGCAACTGTTGTGGGTTGCATCTTGGGGAGGGTCAACATCTTGGGGAGGGGGGGGGGGAGGGACCTAAATACAAGCCAGAAGTATATATACACAATGCTTCCCATTACTGATAACAGTAACCATTTACAAAGATATACTGTACTGTCAGTAGTAAGCATTCAGTAACATTACTCACTGCTGATTTAATTGCTGGAATTGGTCCAGTACCCATAATGGCTGGGTCCACTCCAGCCTGGGCCCAGGACACGACGGAGGCTAGTGGCTTGATGTCTCGATTTTTGGCTTCCATCTCGCTCGTTAACACCAACGCCGCTGCACCATCATTAATACCCGATGCATTTCCTGCGTTTACTGTGCCAGTGCCATTCTGCAATATGATTAAAAGTTCAGCAAAATAATAATACTCTATTACAAGGAATGATACAAAATAGTTTTCAGTAATCACCGAGATCAAAGGATGAAGGGACTGCAGACCATTATCTCGGTGTTATCCCGTCTCGTCCCATCCCAAATCCTTATCCTGACCCCTTCCAAGTGCTATATAGCCTTAATGGCTTAGCACTTCCTCTTGATAGTTCCCTCCCCTTCCCTGTGGCAGAAGCACTTTGGTTTTTGTTTTAAGTATAAATGAAAGAGAAGACTTTGTTAATAGATTACATTTGTCTCAAACGTACCAAGTCTTGTCGGCAATTTATAATTCCTCCATAGCTATGAGATTACATTCAGAAAAGAGAGAACAGTGTTGAGGACTGCCTGTTGTCACTATACTGCAAAACAAATGCACAGCATTTAGAGTTTAAACACTATATTGGAAGACTATTTATAATCAACATTTTACTCTAAGAGCTTCTTTAACTTTGAAGAAAACAACAGTATTTACATACAGGGTTTCCTTCCAATTTAACTTGTCATCTTTATACTGTTATATCGAGAAAGCACATAAGGAAGAGCTTCATATACTGTACTGGGGAAATAGGCAAAAAAATATAATACAACAATATTTAACAATACTGTACTGTGTAGAAACATGACGTTTATGGCAGCTAAATAATCTTAAGCAGACCTGACGCTACCAGTTTAAGATGTTTACAGAATGAGGACATGTAAGTACAAGTTCTTATACACATTATAGAACAGTTGGATCAATAGTTTGGTAGTAAGATTCTGCTCAAGCCATTGTTTTACAGTGTACAATAATTACAACTGATACTGTAATTATATGCCTGATTGTATGGTGACCAAAGTATCACAGAGTCATTAAATATTACATTGTAATACAAACATTGTACAAGAGTTTAAGAAATATAAAGACTACAGAGTATAATGAACACAGATGTACACCGAATACAAATGAGTAGCTTTATACATTATAAATTGTAAATATTCACACCAACTATGGAATACTGTATCACATTTACTGTATGTACTCTTTATAGAACTGTTCTATATACTGTACAAGTGACAATATGGGTACTACCATTAAGAATAACAAAAAACTGCATACAGTATTACTAATTATTGGGAGAACAAACAAAATTCTAAACTTACAGTAACAAAACAAGGTTTCAGCTTGGATAACCCATCCAAAGTGGAGCCATGTCGTGGAAATTCATCCGTTTTCACTTCTGTTGCACCTTTCCGGCCTGGAACTAAAACTGGTACAATTTCCTGGTCAAAGTAGCCAGCCTGTTGAGCAGCCTCGGCTTTTTCTTGAGATTTAAGGGCAAATGTATCCTGCTGCAACCTTGTTAAATTCCATTTCTTTGCAACATTTTCAGCTGAAATGGGAAAGAATCTCGCTATATTAACAATAACGTTTTGTCTACCAAGGACAGTAAAATATGACATATACAGAGCTAGCTGTTTATAATGAGAAAAAGATGGATGATAAAGATTAGGACGAGGCCAGACACACGAGGGATGAAGTATTTTTGAACTCCTGATGCCCAACACCCGCACACACCCTGGTGGTTGGGGGTGGTACGGTGTGGTTACCACACCCACTCCTGACACCCACCCCTGACACCCACACTCACTCCAGCCTCCCAGCTTGCCTGAACTCTGCCTGATTCCCTCCTTTCCTGGTGGTGGTGTACAATGAGTGTTAGGCCCGGCATTTCACTTGTTTATCTCTTAGTGGTGAAGGTTCACATGTTATATTCTGCGGCAAGTCGATCCTTGGTTTTGGAGAGATTTTTAGGCTTCAAACTCTCTCAGTATATACTGATCCGGCTAAATATCCGCTAGTCCGGCTTCACTGGGCATACCGAGTGCCGGATAGGGAGATAAACTTATCTGGTCACGATTTTTACCGGATTAGGGCATTTTCCGGATTTGCGGGATCCGGATTATCCAGCTTCTACAGTACAGTATTGTACTGTACTATTTATGAAAAATTATTTTAGAGTATTTTGAAGTGCAGGAACAAGTGAGATATTAAATGGTACAATAAATGTTCTTAAGAAAAACAGATACCTGCTTGATACCTGCTTGATGGGGTTCTGAGAGTTCTACTCCTCAAGCCTGGCCCAAGGCCAGGCTTGACTTATGATAGGAATCAATACAACTACAGTATAGTGCACTTCATGTAGTTTCTTTTCCAACATTTATGTATGGATACAAAATGCTGAAAAGAAGTCATTGTAAAAATATAAAAAAAGTACAGTAGTACAGATGGATAATCTGAAGAGCATGTGGTATTAGGATAGATAGCATAAGGAATGCTGTTATAAAAGTAGAATGAGCATCAGTATATATAGGGTAGGGTAGGGCCAGAGTGATCCGACTCTTTGTTCCCCACCAAACTACAGTATTGAAACCTGCCGATTTTTTTTATCTCTATATTACAGTTGTCTTTCTTATTTACACAATTTATCTCACCGAATTTAACTTTCTTACCAACTGTACTGCAAACACGTTTTCTTACATTAGCTTAGTGCTTTTTATTCAAATCCACAATGCTAGGAAAGAGTGTATAGGAATGATTTATAAAGTAGGAGGACATGAAGGTAATAACAATACAGAAATGAGGAACGAGAAACTTAGTATAGAAAATATGCCCTGCAAACAACACTAGAAATAGCTATGAACATAACCAAGAGGAAACATTTTATTATAGCAATTTATGTGGCATTACACTGAATTTCTGTGATAATATATTGAACAGTACTGTCAGTACTATACTGTAAAACGATAAACATCTGAAATTTTTTTGTATCTTTAATCTTGTTTCCTAAATTGGTTTTCTATCCTAAGAGTGACTCATAGCCTAACTGAAGTGAAAGGCTAAAATGGAATTAAAAATCTTCATCCATACCCGTTACTCCCATGTGGTAGTTATGGAACGCATCTGTTAACCCTCTATCATCATTGTGTCTACCATCGTTGCCGGTCCCATTTTAACTGGTGATCGCAGGTGTAGAGCGTGAGGAGCCTGACTCATACTTTCCTGACCGCCACAAACCACAACCGATGCGTCTCCGACCATTATTGCTTGGCAACCCATAGCCACAGATCTGAAGACAGATTAAAAAGTCACAAATGATTATCAATGTACAGTAATTCAGTTTTTAAACCTACTAATTATGCCATTTCATTGAATATTTCCATCATACCAGAGTACTACTAGAAGTAAATATATAAGCATTGAGACGAGACCAACTGGGATAAAAGCTGTCGCTCTACAATATTTAATAAATTAACATTGTTTTGAGCAGTTTAACTATACAGTACAGTACTGTACTTCTATAATTGTACGTCGACAAGATTTAACCCCTGCACTGAGCACCTGTTTTTGGCGAAAACTTCATAGTGTAATTGTTAAGGACATATTTTTGTTGTTTTTATAAAAGTTCAGGTAAAGTTAATGTCAAAATGTTCCAAACTCAACTATTTCATTTCAAAACACAAAGTGATGACAACATTAAAAACATTAAAATATAGCACAATTAAAAAAAAAAAAAAGCACAACTCTCAGAACGACAACTGTTGTTTGGCGAAGTGCAGTGGTTAGTGTTGAATTTAACGAATGATAAAATATTTAACTCCTATATACTGTATACTTATGGGAATCAGGAAGGCGCAACATACTTTACTGCATTAGCTAACAAATTTTGGAAACCCACCATATCTAGAAGACAAAGGAAAATGCAAAGAAAAATGCAACATGATATTTTCTTGTTAACCCAAATATAGATCTATACGCAAATTAAATTAAAAATAAGTGAAAACTCATAGACTCCTCACATGTAGATCTTCAGGAACTTTATTAAAGACAATGCCCTTGCTAAGCTTGCATTAAATGAAGAAACAGTTTATAATCGTCTGGAGCTATCTAAATACTGTACCTCTAATCCCAAATGTTATACCATAACACAAAGCAATTATACACACAATAGCTCTGTTAGCATCTGTCATTTCATACAAAATGTACATACAAATTTTACCAATGTATACTGGTGTTTCATTAAGATCATTAATGCCCTCTAATCCTTCTGTGCTACTACTCACAGGAAGATTTTAGAGTGCACAACAAACTATCCACCACTGACGGCACAATCAGGACGGAGAAACTCTTAAAAAAAATTGCTAATTTATTCAATCTTTGCCAAATTTGTTTCATTAATTGCTAAAGTCAAGTATCTGTATGACACTGCAGATAGACTAAAATGTTTAAACCAAATTTACATTCGTATTTGGCATAGGACCAACTCGACACAGATAAATACATGGTGGGCAAGGTCACAGTAAGCTTGCTAAACATTAGTTTCCCCAACAGACACCTGAATACACAGTAAATGAATTATTGTACATGTACCTGGAGTGGGTTCTAGGAGTTCTACTCCCCAAGCCTGGGCCCCGACATATGAGAACTGTCCAACAGACCATTGCTTGGACAGGCCAACATATTTTTATTTATTTTTTGTATTTATTTATTATATATACAAGAGTTCTTACCTTCTCGTACAGCCACAAGCACGCAAAGCATTTCGGGCAAGTCCTTAATCCTAATTTCACACACACACACACACATCCCCAGGAAGCATATTCGCTACAACCCATTTGATTCAACATTTCTTGCAGGAAACCATTAGTGCTTTCCTTGGAGAAGTTCTCTTTTATTCTGGCAATATTTCTTATGCCAGTACTTGCTGGGATGATACTAAACAGGTGTGGACCTCTGATGTTCAGTGTTCTCGGATTGTACCTATGGCACTTCTACTCTTCACTGGCGCTATTATGCATTTCCTACCATATTGTCTGCTTCAGTACGTTATTCTTCTGTGCAAATTTGGGACTTGGCCTTCCAGTATTTTCCATGAAAATACAGTATTATGTGATACCTCCCTCATCTCCTTTCCAGAAGGTACATTTAAAGTTTTTTGGGATAATCTCAATAACTAAGGTGCTTTATCGTGTCTATGCGTGCCCTGTATATTCTCTGTACTGTATTCCCTCTATTTTAACACTATTGCCTGCTCTAAAAGGGAATGTGGCTTCACATGTTGACTTCTTACACCAGTTATGGAACATCTTTTGTTGCAAAATGATTCAAGAATTTTACCCAATTTAAATTTAATATTTCAAAACTAATATCACAGTTTAAATGTCATTACTGTATATGCATTGTATAGAAAAAAAACTAAATTCTTCAGAATTTGCTATAGTAAGTTTAAAATTAAAAACTTCAAAGGCTTGCAGGAACAACTACATAAGGACCTCATATTGTCCTAGATTTGTTTCAGAAAAACTTTGTGTTATGTAACATTACTGTAATGTTTTATGGTTAAAACCAGATGTTCCAGATTTATTTCTTTTTCATTTTTTTCCATTTGAAACTCAATAAAACTCTCACTTAGGACTATGAACCCTGAACGCTGTCCACTGAGCCGTCAGGCTCTTGAATGTGCACAAGTGCATAAAATACAAGAAAACTACATTTGGGCGACCCCATGAGTGTTACTAGTGCCACTTTGAATAAATTCTTTTAGCACCACTGAGGGCTTCAGCACAGAAAGAAAGACACACAAGAAAAACTCAAAACATAATTTCTTTCATGTACAAGGACATGGTTATATTCAACAAATTCAAACAGAGCAAAAGTCTACTGTATTTACACTCTTAAAAGCACTCATAAGGTGTACTATACTTGACAAGTCATCATCAAACTTAAATGAGTCTGTTTGGTTTATAGTAAAAGAAATTTTACCCTTTTCAAATTTTGATCATTCAAACAATGAGTTTTTGTTGTTTCTTTATATTACTTTAAATTGTAATTTTATTCAGACCGATAAATATATATAAATTGTATTTCCTTCCCAGTGATGTACCGTACATGAAAATATATACACAGTATAGTGTTCAGTGAGGATCCACAAGGTCTTCTCCGAGTACTCTTTATTTTCTTCTCCGAGGCTATGGGTCCCTACACTTGCACCAGAGGTGGTACCCCTTCAACACAGTACAGTATTGTTAATTATACACGTCTCACTCACTTCAGACCTGAACCACAGAGCATGTTGACAACCGATGCTGGGACAGTGTAGGGAAGACCTGCATTGACAGCTGCTTGGCGGGCCGGGTTTTGACCCTGTCCTCCAGTCAGCACCTGGAATAAAATCAAAGTTATATCTTGCATCTGACAATTTTCTTCCGAGATTTTCTGTTTTGATAAACAGGTGACTAGTATGTATCACGGTATGTTCAATGTGACATCAAATTCTGTCTACAAAATGCAATCATCACATTAGTGGGTTAATTGGGAAATAAATATTATGATGAATTACTGTACTTAAATCATTAACACAACGTTCAAGTGTAGCAGTACAGCACATACTTAAGATACTAGTACTTATTAGTGTCTAATCAATCTGAATTTATTTAAGATGTAGCCTGGAAGATACTTGTGTTTGGACAAAATTTCTTACCTGACCAAGAATAACCTCTGAAACATCTTCAGGTACAATTGTTGCTCGAGAGAGAGCCTTCTTGATGACTAGTGAGCCTAGCTCATGGGACCGGAGTGATGACAGCGACCCATTAAAAGATCCTGTGGGCAATGTTGTTTCAGATTTAGCTCCTCGGAACGAAGTGTCCGTGTAGCACGGGCTATGGTGAGCCCGTAAGTGGGCAATATATCAACTAATATAACTGCATTAAAATGCAATAAAATATTGAAAGATATATAAATACACAAATACTGTATGGAGATGAACTTGTATATGGAGAAACTTACTACACTATAATAAAGTATCTTTCCACAAGCTAACAATATATATATATATATATATATATATATATATATATATATAATATATATATATATATATATATATAATATACACAACCCACCCTCCAAAAATGCTAGTATGTACAGTACTTATAACAACTATTTGGACACATATACAAAAATGTAATGTACTGTTACAGTCAACAAAGTTCACATTATGTACTATCTATTTTTTAGAGAATGATAAAGGCAAAAACTCAACCTAAACCTCCCTAGGCCTAGAAGACCACATATGTGTACTGTACTAAATTAGACATAGGATAGTGAATAGTTACCCTAAGACTGCTTATTTAATCCTAGGGCAGATTAAGGTCTTTAGTTCCTGTTTAATTTTTTAATTAAGCATGCCATTTAGGGTAATCAGATCCATCAGTTGAATTTTGTATGTTTGACCAAATTGTTCCTATAAGTACACTATTATTTTAACAGGATTCACTTGATATACAAAGATGAAAAATAAGTACACAATAAAGAGTACATAAATCAAATTTGCTTTGTAATCAAGAGCTGTTTGTGCAAAATATTATGTAATGTACATAATGTACATTATGTAAGCTACTTCATTGGCAAGCAAAATTGGAGTTTCTTTTTGCTTAGCATTTCTATAGTTTTCAGATTTGCTCAAGTTAGAGAACAAATCTGAAACTACAAAGTACAAGTCATTTTGACTTGTAGTAGTTCCAATATTCAGGAAAGGAAACTACTGACCAGTGTCATGAGCATGCATTCCATGCAAAATTGTAAAAAAAGTAATCAGAAAAAGAATTTGTAGAATATTTGAGCAGAGTAAATTTTATAACCGCGGTACATCACGGCATCAGAGAGGGAAAATCATACTTAACATACTTGACTGAATTCTATGGCTGGGTCACCAACATATAAAAAGAGAATGAACAATGGGTTCATCTTCCTCGACTACCAAAAAGCTTTTGATACAATTCCTTAATAAAAAAAAAAGAGTAATACACATGGAGAGACAAGCAGGGATAACAGAATATGCACAGGACTGGGTACAGGAGTACTGTACTTAGCAAACAGGAAAGAAAGGGTAAATAGTCAAAGAAGATATGTCAGGCTGGAGAGTGTGTTCCGCAGGGCACTGTCCTAGGACTTTTATTTTTTTTATTTATGTAAATGAGCTCGTACATGTTGATGTTTGCTGATGCTGATAATGCAAAGTTAACAACGCGAGTAAGATCTGAAGAGGACTGTAGGGTGCTTCAGGAATTGGTAGATAAATGGCTGCTGGAGGTAAAGGAAGGTAATTATCAGAAGAAAGCACTAAGCCATTATGACTATCTAGCACCTTGAAGGAATGAGGATAAGGATTGGGTTCGAAAGGAGGAAAGGAATGGTGTACAACCACTTGACCCTGGAGCGTACAGTCAGAAACTCTGGACCCTGGAGCGTACAGTCAGAAACTCTGGACCCTGGAGCGTACAGTCAGGAACTCTGGACCCTGGAGCGTACAGTCAGAAACTCTGGACCCTGGAGCGTACAGTCAGAAACTCTGGACCCTGGAGCGTACAGTCAGAAACTCTGGACCCTGGAGCGTACAGTCAGAAACTCTGGACCCTGGAGCGTACAGTCAGAAACTCTGGACCCTGGAGCGTACAGTCAGGAACTCTGGACCCTGGAGCGTACAGTCAGGAACTCTGGACCCTGGATGTACAGTCAGAAACTCTGGACCCTGGAGCGTACAGTCAGAAACTCTGGACCCTGGAGCGTACAGTCAGAAACTCTGGACCCTGGAGCGTACAGTCAGAAACTCTGGACCCTGGAGCGTACAGTCAGAAACTCTGGACCCTGGAGCGTACAGTCAGGAACTCTGGACCCTGGAGCGTACAGTCAGAAACTCTGGACCCTGGAGCGTACAGTCAGCACCTCTGGACCCTGGAGCGTACAGTCAGCACCTCTGGACCCTGGAGCGTACAGTCAGCACCTCTGGACCCTGGAGCGTACAGTCAGCACCTCTGGACCCTGGAGCGTACAGTCAGCACCTCTGGACCCTGGAGCGTACAGTCAGCACCTCTGGACCCTGGAGCGTACAGTCAGCACCTCTGGACCCTGGAGCGTACAGTCAGCACCTCTGGACCCTGGAGCGTACAGTCAGAAACAGGACTCACCAACGGGAGTGCGGGCAGCGGAGACTATGACAGGTGTGTTGAGTGCCATGTCTGGAGTGTGAGAGAGAGTGAGAGTGAGTGAGAGAGGCAGCAGGGAGCGTGGTGGGAGCCGTGGTGGGCCGCCTGTCACCCGTGTCCGGTCCCCCTCCCACCTACGCCAAGGTTACTCTCACACCGCTACCAAAACCTACCACAAGCTTCACAAAGCTTCCTGGCATTACGTTCGTAATGAATAAATATGATATATTTACTCATTGTAATGTTGGTGCTGAATGTACAACACGAAAAAACATCATTTTAATCTGCAAAAGTAACTTTTTATAAAGAAATTAGACGAAAATAATTAGACGGACCCCTCTCACAGGCAAAACACCGCCGCCCACTCGCATACTTTTTTGCCTTTATCTCTTAAATGCTTCGATTTTATTGGTATTATAGTGTGTCAAGATGGAGAAAATGTCCATTGGTGTTCCATTATGATAGACAATACAACGGGAGGAATGGAGAGAACAGGTGGAGGGAGAAAAAATGAGAACGGGGTGAGAACGGGCAGGAGTGAGAACATATTTACCTGAATTTACCTGAGGGCCACTAATACTAGTGGTCTCGATGGGGACAGGAAGCCGGCGGCGTGTTAAAGGTTCCCCCAATTTGCCTTGATGATCTTTTCCAGCTGTATTTTAAGATCCAGCAGAGTTTTTGGCGTTTACGGCTATGGCGGGTAGGCGGTTCCACGGGTTTACAACCCTGAGGGTGAAAAAGCATCTCCTGTTTTATGTCTTGTTGAGTTTGAACCCGTTGTTCCATCTGATCTTTTGTGTTACATCTGATCTTTTGAAGAAATTGTCCGGCTCGAAATTCTCCAAATAACATAATAATAATTATGAGAAAATCCGTAGGAGCAGTGATGAGGGTTCGAACCTATGCGGTTAAAGTCAAGGGGCCAGTTGACCAGACCACACACTAGAAGTTGAAGGGACGACGTTTCGGTCCGTCCTGGACCATTCTCAAGTCGCTTGTGACAAGCGACTTGAGAATGGTCCAGGACGGACCGAAACGTCGTCCCTTCAACTTCTAGTGTGTGGTCTGGTCAACATACTTCAGCCACGTTATTGTGACTCTTCGCCTGCATCAAGGGGCCAGATTCACGAAGCAGTTACGCAAGTACTTACGAACGTGTACATATTTCCTCAATCTTTGACGGCTTTGGTTACATTTATTAAACAGTTTGCAAGTATGAAAACTTGCCAATCAACTGTTGTTATTGTTATAAACAGCCTCTCGGTGCTTCAAAGCTCATTAATAGTTTAATAATTGTAAACAAAGCCGCCGAAGATTGAAGAAAGCAGGTTCGTAAGTACTTGCGTAACTGCTTCGTGAATCTGGCCCCAGAGGTACACAACATCACAAACCTTACCACTATCAACTGCCTCAACTATACTGGAATAAAATTATAGTTTCCCACTCTGATTTTACTCCATTTATACTAAATACAGTCACTGATTTAGATAACAAAATAGGGTTAGCCCAAATGCAGGCGATGAGTCACAATAACGTGGCTGAAGTATGTTGACCAGACCACACACTAGAAGTTGAAGGGACGACGACGTTTCGGTCCGTCCTGGACCATTCTCAAGTCGCTTGTGTGACACACAAGCGACTTGAGAATGGTCCAGGACGGACCGAAACGTCGTCGTCCCTTCAAAACTTCTAGTGTGTGGTCTGGTCAACAGGGTTAGCCCAAGATGGATAACCTCCACAACACCGCATGTGCCTCTAACTTTCTAATGAATCTCTCGTGAGTCGCAGTATCAAAGGCTATGTTAAAGTCAAGGTAAAGAATGTTGCAATCCTTTCCGCTATCCACTGCTAGCAACCCATCTTTTATGAACACGAACGTGCCAAACGCAAGCTTATGCAAAATTCAGATCCCGCCCCTGATGTGATCGAGAGGAGGTCCTTCGAATTCATTAACTTTTGGAGCTCGTATTAATGAGTTATTTACTGACGCTATCCATAGATTTTGCGAGTTTTATTGCATCCAAGCAAAAAATTCTGACCGTCCCAAATGCAAAAACTTGATCGAGATGACTTTCAGTTGATAGACAATAAAAACTGTATGAGTAGCGTGTTTCCCACCTATAAATTCTTCACTGAACTTTAGAGATATAGAGGACTGTAACTTCTTTTTTTTGCAGGGATATTCCTGCGCGGGCCCTGACTTGAGTTAGAGTTGTTGTGTGGTATTGTATCCTGGGTGGAGTCAATATTCAGCCTTGGGGGGGGGGTGAGTTCAGTTCAGTTTAATTATGCACCCCATACCCATCTTGTGGGCGGTAGAGGAAAGGGTTACAGAGACACATAATGGACTCAGGGACTGAACCCCACAATTCATTTAGCAAGCAAGTTACAATCTTGATGAGCTAGTTACAAAATTCAGTATAAGTCGTCACATCAACAATGGGTTCGAAATCGACCACAAGTACAGTTTCTAAATTAAGCAACTGACATACGTGGAGAGAGCTAGTGTCACAATTTATATGTTGTCCTGCACACCGCCCCCCATCCGGGGGGCAGCGGTGGATAGGTTACAATCACTCAGTTACTACCTACAGTTAGCAAACTGGGGATATTTGGCTAAAATTTCTAGTAGCAGATCATTTTGAATGAAATATTTACACATCGTTGAAACATTGGTTATAGAATTGTCTCGAATTCACGTATCTTTCGCACTCCATCACATAGTGACGGAGGGTGTGCGAATAATTTTGTTGACACAGTTTACATTTGGTCAGGTCTACATCAGCAAGTTCAATTCAAGCTCAAGTATGTTTAATGAGATAAGAAAGAAATACATCTCAAAGGGATAGAGTAGCTTAGGCTATTTCTACCCCGCCTCTACATCAGCAGATAATGAGAATTCCCAGAGATACTTGTAACCGAGTCTAAGCCGAGCAGTAGTAATATCTAGAAGTCTGCTGATTTTATTGGATGAACCATAGATAGGGGGGGTGACCTTGATAAAAGCCAAACGTGTATGAATACACTCTGGCTTCCTGTCCTCCGACACAGTGAATTATTAATGTTGCCGCCATAGGCGTCTGATTTCTGTGCTCGGTTTCCGTTTTCTATTGTCGGAGAACTGGAAACCTGTATGTATGGCTTATCGAAGTCCCCTTAGGCTCGCCCTAGGGACCCTAGACCAAAGACTGACCTTCACAAGGATACACCATCGCCTACATTCCTGACACCTAGTTACTGTTGGGTGAAGAAAAGTATAAGTTGCGAGAAAACGTGAATAAAGGCCTATATAGTCCTTCCTGGAGATTGACCTCGGTTGGTGTGAGTCGACTGCGNCACCCATACTCAATGTTTTGCCAGGTTTATCAACTTTTGAAGACTAACATAAGCAAACCACATGCTCCCTCCTTAACCCTTAGACAGCCTAGATGTGGTGGAGGCTGACTCCATACAGTTTTCAAGTAGATATGATAAAGCCCAATAGGCTCAGGAATCTGTACACCAGTTGATTAACAGTTGAGAGGGAGGACCAAAGATCCAGAGCTCAATCCCCGCAAGCACAACTGTGTGAGCACGTCGGCTATGGAGAAATGGCCATATCCACTTATGCACGAAAAAATATAAAAATTCCAAGAAATAATTTTCATTATAAAATTATTAATTTGATGCAGAGTGTACAAAAACATGGAAAATAAGTGAATATTTATCATTTCACTGGGTGGAGGCGCTCTGCAAGGCTGTGTCTGGCACTTGTCAATGCCCAATGCTCGACTTTGCTGACGCTTCCTGTTTTATTCTCAGATGTTTCACTGATTGTTTTATCACTTGTTTTTCTTTATTTACATATACCGAGAGCTTTTATATCCATATCTGCATCATACATGTAAAACCCAGACAATAATTGTTTAAATCATCATATGATGATAACTGCATTCCCCAGTAACACTCTTGATGATAACCTCATTTGCACCAAGAAATGGTAGGAGGATTTTGTCCATGGGTCAAGGTAAACTGCATTACATCAACATAGACCTATTACATCCATATTTGCATCATACATGTAAAACCCAGAAATAATTGTTTAAATCTTCATATGATGATAACTGCACTACCCCTGTGAATCAACGATTGGTGATAACCGCTGTCTAAAGGTTAAACAATATGCACACCCTTAGCAAGGCTTAGTATGTGCGAGTTATCTTGAGTCATCTTGAGGTTATCGTGAGATGATTTCGGGGCTTTTAGTGTCACCGCAGCCCTGTCCTTGACCAGGCCTCCACCCCCAGGAAGCAGCCCGTGACAGCTGACTAACACCCTGGTACCTATTTTACTGCTAGGTAACAGGGGCATAGGGTGAAAGAAACTCTGCCAATTGTTTCTCGCAGGCGCCCGGGATCGAACCCGGGATCACAGGATCATAGGATCACAAGTCAAGCGTGCTGTCCGCTCGGCCGACCGGCTCCCTCAAAGTTAGGTACAGAGTTAGGTACAGTTGTTACCTAGTTACCCATAAACAATCATTAACTTGTATTCATATATTCTCTCTAAAAAAACAATGCTAATGTTGGCTGTTTTGAAGAAAAAATCTACTATTTTCATCAGTTATATTTCTTGTAGATACCAATATACAAACTAATTCATTACAGATGTGTTCTTGTTTACGAAAATACGTTGCTACCCTGCCGCTTCCCTTTGTCTTCATGTTATTGCATGTTCAATATTTTACAGATACCGAAAGCATTGTTTATATTCACCGTCCTACTGCCATATGTGCTTGCTTAATCTTTTCTCATGGCCTTTTTTTTTATGATGTTTTCATACATTTTATTGCGTTGATTACAAAAAATGCAAGATAAACCTTCACTGTTTCTCTCATGTACCTAATTCTTAACAATATTTTAAATGGTTAGAGAACTTGGTCTCATTTCTGTACATCAATACTAGCTGCAGTTATACACTGAAAAATATGCAGGCGATGAGTCACAATAACGTGGCTAAAGTATGTTGACCAGACCACACACTAGAAGGTGAAGGGACGACGACGTTTCGGTCCGTCCTGGACCATTCTCAAGTCGATTGTGATGAGGAAGTAGATGCAGGCAATAAATAGGCATATTACTCTCCTGCCTATTTATTGCCTGCATCTACTTCATCACAATCGACTTGAGAATGGTCCTGGATGGACCGAAACGTCGTCGTCCCTTCACTTTCTAGTGTGTGGTCTGGTCATCATTGAAAAATATTATGAGCGACTAAACTACTGTCGAGTATCATTCAATTATAATCTGGCATCTTGGCATTTGCTATATTAAAGATAACTCGTCTATATTAAAGATCATTCGTGCTCTCCTCCTAGCTTTCCCAATCAAATATAATGGGCTCCTCAAGTTGATGCAAATTTTGAAAATCTCAACTTCAGTATGTAGTTCCTAATGAACATGTAAACATTTTGCTTAACTGGTATATGGGTAAATAAGGAGCCTGATGATTTTGTTTTTGTTTTCCTAAAAAAAAAAAGTTGATGTGCTCCAGCAAAATTGAGTATATATACATATGTCATGAGTTAGACATATTTGTTTTATTCACATTTGATGTTTTGTAAATAATTCTCATATTATTTTTATTTTTTTGTATATGTTGGGCTGAAGGTCAGGCTAACCTTATCAAATTAATTTGCTCCTGTTGCATGTTGTCTTGTCTTTCATGCTTATTATAGCACTTCACCATTTTGAACCATTAGTTGGATTTGAACAAAGTTCAACTTGGGTGTTCCCTGTTGTCTTAAGCCAATTGGCATTATTCTTTAAGTCATTCAGTTTACTAACGTTATAAAATAAGTAGAGAAAGGTGACATTTCTTCAGTAAGTTATTTTTCTCCTCTGGGAGCTTACCTTGAGGTGGTAGTCATGACATTATTACCACTTACCTGCTTAATGGGGTTCTGGGAGTTCTTCTACTCCCCAAGCCTGGCCCGAGGCCAGACTTGACTTGTGAGAGTTTGGTCCACCAGCCTTGCTTCTTGGTTTAAAATGTTTTTCTGGCCTGTGTCTCTCATATGACGCTTATTATTCTCATATGTTATCATTTTTGTCATAATTATCTGCTTGTCACTCATCATCGTCCCTCAAGCTGTTTCTTTGTCCGTCCTAAATACTTGTTCCCTGTTAGAAGGCTCACCCCTGCAAACACACAACGTAACTGTCCCTGTTTTCTGCTGGTTACAGCTTGTAATAAAGTTGTTATAACGTTTTTACGACGTATTAGAACATTGTTACAACATGCTAAATTGGTTGTTTCAACTTGTTAGGTGTTGAAACTTGTTCGAACGTTGTAGCAATGTCGTAGTTTCGTCGTGTGTTTGGCGGGAGATCACTTGGGTTGTCGAATAGTGAAGCAAAGGCTGCCCATTGCTTACACTAGGCTCATGATTTGCTGAAAAAAAAAACTTAAAAGTGTTTTGTGTGTCACAGTAGTGTGTTTGCCAACATATATTTGCCCAAGACTCCTGCCTTTCACTGCCTAGTTGTAGTGCTAAGCCATCTCTCTCTACCTTATATACTATAGTACTTCTTGGGTAGTAGTGGAGGCCAGCATCTTCATTCTCTTGTCTCTTCATGCTGGTCGAACATTGTTTATCCTGCATTCCTTAGCACCGTTGTGCATCACAAGTAACTTCTCTCATCTTATAATTTCTGATGTTTTTAGATGTCTGTATCCAAGACTTAGCTCAAGAGGTCACAACACAATGTGACCTCATGAAGTAAGACATTGAGTCAGTATGAAAAGCAATAATAAATCTTTCTCTCCTGCATACAGCTTTTGCTCTTTCCATCAGGAAGAATGTGACAAGATCTGGCTTTGGAAGCCTTAGGTTGGCATTGGTGCTTCCAAGAAGCAGTTGTGAATCCTCACTTAGTGTTTACTTGCAACACACATTAGGTATCATTGGGTTTCCCTTCTTCCTTATCTTGAGGTTATCTTGAGATGATTTCGGGGCTTAGTGTCCCCACGGCCCGGTCCTCAACCAGGCCTCCACCCCCCAGGAAGCAGCCCGTGACAGCTGACTAACACCCAGGTACCTATTTTACTGCTAGGTAACAGGGGCATAGGGTGAAAGAAACTCTGCCCATTGTTTCTTGCCAGCGCCCGGGATCGAACCCGGGACCACAGGATCACAAGTCCAGCGTGCTGTCCGCTCGGCCAACCGGCTCCCTCTTCCTTTAGTACAGTTCTACATCAGAGTTTCAAGCCGTAATGAATGTACCTCTGATGGCTTATCAATGAGATTTTCATCACTGCATGAATTTTCATCATAAAAAATTGATTTTTGATAAATTTTCATCAATGATATTCATGATATGAATATCATATGAATATCATCGGGGTCATCAATGATATTCATCATTGATGACCCTGTAGGAACATTTGAAATGATTGCTGTGGTGCCTGTGCCCAAGTATCATCCTGCCTGACTGTATGAACCCTGTCTCTGATAACGGAAGTTTGCCTTAGGGAGCAACCAAATAGATTTACTCGGAAAGGTCCTTTTCATTCTGCCTTGCTCTTAATTTAATCAATATGATATACATTTATATATTTTTTATTCTTTGCATTTGTTAAATATAATTTCCTAGAGTATTCTTTTATTTGATGTTTTATAAAGTATTCTTGATGTGCCCTTGAGATTAAAATATATGCTGTATATTGCTTTGCAGAGTGAGTCTTGACATATTATCCGTTCAGTCTAACAATGATATACCATGGGAGAAGAAGAAACCGCAGGGATTCTGGCGAGGCCGTGATTCACGCCAGGAAAGGCTTGACCTCATCACTTTAGCCAGGGAAAATAAGGACTTGATAAATGCCTCGCTTACCAACTTTTCTTTTTTAAAGATCAAGAAGATAAATATGGCCCTAAGGAAAAACATGTCTCATTCTTCAAATTCTTTGATGTGAGTATTTAATTGTGTTTAAAGTAGAATACTGTATATATATATTTTAGCATCACATTGAAAAGGCTTGATTGTTTTGTCATAATCTGAACACTAAAATAACTTACTTGAGGATTAAAATGTGAAGTGTATTTTAGAAATACAGTATTGTATACACAATTAGAGAACACTGTGTTAGTATCAAAGGTCCTTAATTACAACCTTTTACCAACTAATTCCTTAGAGGACATTTCGAAGACATTTTGCTTTAAAATATAGTCCACGTGGTTCCTACACGTTATCTTCCTGAGAGGTTATCTTGAGATGATTTCAGGGCTTAGCGTCCCTGCAGCCCGGTCCTCGACCAGGCCTCCTTTTTTGTTACCCCCCCCCCCTCCCCAGGAAGCAGCCCGTAGCAGCTGTCTTAACTCCCAGGTTCTTATTTTCTGCTAGGTGAGCAGACCCATCAGGGTGAAAGAAACTCTGCCCATTTTGTTTCCGCCTCCACCGGGGATCGAACCCAGAACCTCAGGACTACGAATCCGAAGTGCTGTCCACTCAGCTGTCAGACCCCTGTTATGTTGTGTCGGTTCAGTCACATTGTGATGGATGTGTAAGTTACAACCCGCCAAACACACACCAAAACTACGACGTTGCTACAACGTTTGAACAAGTTTTAACACCTCCTAACCAGTTATAACAACCAATATAGCAAGTTGTAACAACGTTCTAATACGTCATAAACACGTTAAGCCAAGATGTAACAACTTTATTACAAGTTGTAACAAGTGGAAAATAGAGACAGTTTCATTTGACCAGACCACACACTAGAAGGTGAAGGGACGACGACGTTTCGGTCCGTCCTGGACCATTCTCAAGTCGATTGTGGAGACAGTTTCGGTTTGTGTTTCCAGGGAAGAGCGGAAAGCTCTAAACCCGTTACAAGTCAACCACAATTGTTAATACCATAGCTAGCTGCATGTGGGTACATGAAAGAACAGGTGTTATATCGTGCTAAAACAATTCGTGTCCAAACATATAATCATAAAATATATTAATTTAAAAATCACTATTTAATTTGGTCAACATTTAATTGTATATTGATTATATTACAACAAAGGACATTTTCAGAGCTTCATAGTAAATTAGTTGGCTGTAGTTGCAAAAAGAAGCACTGTTATGCAGATTAAGGTTTGTCATTTGTTTCCTTAGTGATAATTCTTTCATTCTTCACTTTTATGCTACATTAATTCTTTACATTCCTGGCTGCATTCAGCAAATTTCTCTGAACTATATTATGCCACTTAGTTGGGCTGGGGTTATTAGGTTGGTGATTTGAGTGCTAGTTTGGGCTTTCTTTGATGGTCATAAGCAAGACATCACTGGAATCTATGCCTGGCTGAAGAACAGACCCATCTGTATGTTAGTCGGTTGGCCGAGCGGACAGCACGCTGGACTTGTGATCCTGTGTCCCGGGTTCGATCCCGGGCGCCGGCGAGAAACAATGGGCAGAGTTTCTTTCACTCTATGCCCCTGTTACCTAGCAGTAAAATAGGTACCTGGGTGTTAGTCAGTTATCACGGGCTGCTTCCTGGGGATGGAGGCCTGGTCGAGGACTGCGCCGCGGGGACCTAAAGCCCGAAATCATCTCAAGATAACCTCAAGATAGTCTAGCATGGTGGCTATGGCTATCCTTCGGCTCGGTTATTTCCCAAACTTTTATGTTTCTGCAAGGATGCTATATGAGCTAGAGTACATACAAATGCCTTTGTAGCATTATTGCTGTGTATTTCCTACCTGACTGGCATGATCCTAACTAGGCACAGAGGATCACTATTCCTTTGGGAGCAGCAGAACAATTGCCTCAGAAAGAACTTTTCAAAAACTCAAAACATAGTTGTTTGACAAGATATTGTAATGTGATCATTAATATTAATCAATTTACAACTTTTTAGGTATTTTTGTAAGTGATTTTTAAACTAATTGTTAAGTTTACCTTTCAGCAGGCGATGAATCACAATAACGTGGCTAAAGTATGTTGACCAGACCACACACTAGAAGGTGAAGGGACGACGACGTTTCGGTCCGTCCTGGACCATTCTCAAGTCGATTGTGAGACACAATCGACTTGAGAATGGTCCAGGACGGACCGAAACGTCGTTGTCCCTTTTACCTTTCAGTATTATAGTGCAACCTTGTAATTAATGTTTTATTTCCATATAGTACAAATACCAGATCAACATTGATGGGACAGTAGCAGCCTACCGCCTCCCTTATCTCCTGGGTGGGAACAGTGTGGTGCTGAAGCAAGACTCGTCTTATTATGAATTCTTCTATCATGACTTGGAGCCTTACGTTCACTACATTCCTTTTAAGAGGGACCTCTCTGACCTGATTGAAAAGGTAATCAATAATTTTATGTAGTGAATATCCTGGCCAAGACTATTAGCTGATTGTCTAAGCATCATTATGATAGGCTTTTGTGGAGAATGCATGTGTGTAATTACCTAAGTGTAGTTACAGGATGAGAGCTACGCTCGTGGTGTCCCGTCTTCCCAGCACTCTTTGTCATATAATGCTTTGAAACTACTTACGGTCTTGGCCTCCACCACCTTTCCCCTAACTTGTTCCAACCGTCTACCACTCTGTTTGCGAAAGTGAATTTTCTGATATTTCTTCGGCATCTGTGTTTAGTTTATATCTATGACCTCTTGTTCTTAAGTTCCAGGTCTCAGGAAATCTTCCCTATCGATTTTATCAATTCCTGTTACTGTTTTGTATGTAGTGATCATATCACCTCTTTTTCTTCTGTCTTCTAGATTTGGCATATTTATGCCTCTAACCTCTCCTCGTAGCTCTTGCCTTTCAGTTCTGGGAGCCACTTAGTAGCATGTCTTTGCACCTTTTCCAGTTTGTTGATGTGCTTCTTAAGATATGGGCACCACACAACCGCTGCATATTCTAGCTTTGGCCTAACAAAAGTCGTGAACAATTTCTTTAGTATATCGCCATCCATGTATTTAAAAGCAATTCTGAAGTTAGAAAGCGTGGCATAGGCTCCTCGCACAATATTCTTTATGTGGTCCTCAGGTGATAGTTTTCTATCTAGAACCACCCCTAGATCTCTTCTTTATCAGAATTCTTTAAAGACTTCTCACATAATATATAGGTTGTGTGGGGTCTGTGTTCTCCTATTCCACATTCCATAACATGGCATTTATTAACATTAAATTCCATTTGCCAAGTGGCGCTCCATGTACTTATTTTGTCCAGGTCTTCTTGAAGGGCATGACAATCATCCAAGTTTTCTTATCCTTCCTATTATCTTAGCATCATCAGCAAACATGTTCATATAATTCTGTATACCAACTGGTAGATCATTTATGTAGACAATAAACATCACTGGTGCAAGAACTGAGCCCTGTGGTACTCCACTTGTGACATTTCTCCAGTCCGATACATTGCCTCTGATCACTGCCCTCATTTTTCTATCACGTTTTGAAACTACTGACGGTCCTTGGCCTCCACCACCTTCTCCCCTAACTTGTTCCAACGTCTACCACTCTGTTTGCGAAAGTGAATTTTCTTATATTTCTTCGGCATCTGTGTTTAGCTAGTTTATATCTATGATCTCTTGTTCTTAAAGTTCCAGGTCTCAGGAAATTTTCCCTATCGATTTTATCAATTCCTGTTACTATTTTATATGTAGTGTTCTTCAAACAATAAGGTCTGAATTTTACCGACAGAGCGCGATCTTTCAACACCGCGTCGGACAGGTGTTTGGGAGCCAGAGGCGCGTGTGCCACTCATGGTTGCTCACTTAGTACTAACCCAGCCAGCAGCCCTAGGGCATTCTGGGAATTTTTTCCAAGATGGCTGCCTCTTACTGGAGGTCCTAAGAGTCCATTATGTACACAACCTACCGCGCAAACATTTTTAATGGGTACCAAATATTCAAAAGGTGTTTTCTCGGTTGGCACAGCACAGTGGTTAAGATATGGGCATCATACAACTGCTGCATATTCCAGCTTTGGCCTAATAAAAGTTGTGATCAATTTCTTTAGTATTTTGCCATTCATGTACAGTATTTAAAAGCAATTCTGAATTTGAAAATGTAACATAGACTAGATACTCTCTTGCAGAGGGATAATTTTACTTCTAAGATCGCCATTCCCTGTACCTAGAGTAAGAAACTTTGCTTCATGAATCCTTTGCAACTCTTCAACCTTCACTAACCTGCCAAGTATCAATCCTTTCATTATTTGTTTTTCAGTAAGACCTTCAAAATTGTCCTGTGTTGTTGACAGTACAGGTTGAGTCATGTCATTGTTTTATTTTCATCTGCTTCCAGTAGCCCTTGCTCAAAATTTCCCATATATTTTTTCAGTATTTACAACTCTCCACCTTCTGTTGCGGATCTTTGTATATTTATAGTATCTGGGATACGACTTGTGCACCTCTATGCTATACTACAATCTAGATAACAATGATATAATCCTGGAGCTTTCTGAGGTGTCGCCAGCAGGATGGAAAGGCATGATAAACCATGGATAGGAATGTACACAATCAAGTTGGGAATATAGTGCTCTCCATGTGACAGGAATTTTTTAATATCCTTGGAGGGTCATAGGTATACTATGTAGTCATTGAAGCATATTCAGTCCAGCTTGGAATCACAGACAGCATTCTACAAAGCTCAGTAGTCCTTCCGTGCCCTGTCCTAACATCGTAAATGACCACCAATGTGGGCTGACCCTAACAACCAGTTGGACTGCCTGATCACTCTCATCAACCACCATATGAAGTTACAGTACTACACCTATCATGGGTTCAGTGATCAAAACCAGTCCATTTACTCCAACTATTATCCAGTGCATAGTCACCAGGCAGAGACTAGATTTAATTAAAGTAGGACTTTACATCTGTGAATCTTGACCTATTTTTGCAGTGACTTTTTATATTTCAGCTGTGCTTTACTTTAATATATTTCTACTATATAGAACTTCTCATGTGTGTTTACAAATCTTATAGTGTGCCTGTTTCCCCCTGTATGTTCTTTCAGTTCAGTGCTCTTGTATATGCACAATTGTGACTTAACTTGTTGAGCCCATACCACTTAATTTATATCTTCTGAGTCTCAGACATAATGCATGTGTTTGTTGTTGTTGTGTACAGGGTACTAGCTCCTTCACAAGTGTGTGTGTGTTGATGCAGTCTCTAGTGTACCCCATGGCATTTCTCACCTGCTTTTGTTGCTAAAGCTGCTAAAGATAAATAAATAGAAAATCTCTAATTTGCAAAATATGTAAAATATTTATATAATCTGGAATTGATACCACACAACTCGATCATAACACAAAACAAACAAGTGTCGCATATAGCATGAACATAGTACAGAAAAGAGCATAACATTCAATGAATTTAAAACACAATCATAACATATAATTTTATGTAATTAAAAATGTCTCCCATAGATTAAGTGGGCAAGGACTAATGATGACAAGGCCAAAGTGATTGCCCAGAATGGCAGGCAGTACGCACAGAAACATCTCATGGCAAAAGATGTGTATTGCTATCATGCTGTCTTACTGAAGGTAAGTCTTATTTATGTATCATCACTTGTGTATCAACTTACATGGCATTTCTGACCTAGACTAAGTGATTTCTTCCTTAGGCACTGTCCAGTTCTTTCTAAGGCTGAAGATCAAATGCAGCCAGGGGCAACTCCACACCTCCCTCTAGGGCAGCAGGATTGTTTCAGACATCCGCAGTGAATACACTGGAGAAGACAATGATGAAGTCTCGGCCCGCCAAACACACACCGAAACTACGACGTTGGTACAACATTCGAACAAGTCTTAACACCTCCTAACCAGTTATAACAACCAATATAGCAAGTTGTACCAACGTTCTAATACGTCATAAACACGTTAAGCCAAGATGTAACAACTTTATTACAAGTTGTAACAAGCAGAAAATAGAGACAGTTTCGGTTTGTGTTTCCAGGGGGTACAGAGACTGACATGATCCTACTTGGTACAGTTTCATAGGGTGTTACAGAGAGTTTTCTAGGAGGGTTCCCATCCCCCCTTCAGTTTAAAGAAAATTGGGTACTTGGAGGTAACAATTTAGGGTCTTGTAGTACAGTTGACTTTGTCCTTGACTCACAACTGGGGATCCAAGGTTCAATTCTCAGGCGGGATAGAAATAGTTGGACATGTTTCCCTTCACCAAATGCCTCTGGTCACCTAGCAGATAATAGATACCAGGAGTTAGGCAACTGTTATGGGGTTGCATCTTAAGGAAGGTCAAGATTTTGACTTTTGGTGTTGGGACCTCAACACATGCCTCAAGTATAAATATATATGCAGGATTCCTGTCCCCAAGAAAAACAATGCTGTAGTGTAAACCCCCTAGCAGTGATGTGTCTGACCACCACCAGGTGGCACTCTAGGTCACTCTAGGCTTCCCCCTCGCTCACATGCCTGGTTACAGTCTCGGAGAGTACGGTGCCTCTGACGAGTCTGTCTGTTTCACACTAAAGCTAAGTGGTGTTTGCAATCTCTGACCCATTGCTTTGTTATTGTTTTTCTTCTTCACAATTGCTTTTATGTGCACTTTGTGTACTCGCCTAGTTGTGCTGGGGGGGGGTTGAGCTCTGGCTCTTTGGTCCCACTCTCAACAGTCAATCAAATGGTGTACAGATTCCTGAGCCTATTGGGCTCTATCAAATCTACATTTGAAACTGTGTATGGAGTCTGCCTCCCTACATCACTGCCTATTGCATTTCATTTGTTAACTACTCTGACACTGAAAAAAATCTTTCTATGTCTGTGGCTCATTTGGGTGCTAAGTTTCCATCTGTGTCCCCTTGTTCGTGTTCCACCCGTGCTAAGAGTTTGTCTTTGTCTGCCCTGTCAATTCCCCTGAGAATTTTGTAGGTGGTTATCATGTCTCCCCTTA
>WNGS01007182.1:1575677-1600053 GCA_020271785.1 Procambarus virginalis
ACTTATAACTGTTGATATAACTTATAACGTAGTTGAATGAGTTGAAATACTCATCCTTGCTGTTGTGGTGTGGTGGTACAGGGGTACTGGTTGATACCTGGTTGATGGGGTTCTGGGAGTTCTTCTACTCCCCAAGCCCGGCCCGAGGCCAGGCTCGACTTATGAGAGCTTGGTACAGCACTCAGCCTGCAGGTACGGCCTGCAGGTCATCAATATATCCTCCAGCCACGGCAGGTAAACATTGTACACCAGAGCAGCAAAGGCCTATTCAAACTCTCCGCACCAGTCCTACTGGGACTTGGGGAGACTGGAGATCATACCGTAATGATGCTCTCACTTTTAGGACCAACATACTACTGTTGCTGTGGAACTTGGGCTGCATTTGTATAACATAAAGCTCTTGCCATCATTCAAATTTTGGTTAACGATCAGGAGATCGATTCTTTGGGGTTTTGTGATATATGATTATTTGTAACTACTGTATTCCAATTCTTGGTTTGGTTTTCATTTCCATTGGATAATCTCTTACAAGATTTTCTTGTATTCTAAACTGTCTTATAATTCTGATACGAAAAAAATCACATTACTGTACTGGTTTCATAAGATTGGTTACTATATTTATATTGGTTGTGCATTTTTATTGTATGGTTGCTGTAGTGATTTTCTATAATTCAGAATTTGAAAACCATTAATGTACAGTATAGTATTTGCAATAAGCAATTTTATACTGTTTATCACCTAGTGAGCTAGGACCCACAACAAGCAGTTTCTAAGAGAATGTGCAACATTATGATAATAATGTATATATATATATATATATATATATATATTATATATATATATATATATAATATATATAATAAGAGAGAGAGAGAGAGAGAGTTTACATGTATACTTTACCAATGTCACAGACTGTTTAAATAATTTTTTTTCAGATATCGCGTATACCAGACATGTAGAGGACTAACTATTAATGTCTTGTACAATAATCAGCATGTTGCAGACTCTCCATATAAAATTTTAGGTAAGTTTCCCCCCTCCCCCAGTACTGTATATCGATTAATTATTTTATCAGACGATAGCATCAAAGAAATATCCTGGAATAATCGGAGAGTATATGCTGGCTGTTGCTCCCTAAAGCGTGATCCTACTGATCACTGGTTAGGACCTGGTGTAGCCACGACAGGTTAACATTTTACAGCAGAGGCCTATTCAAACTCTCCCCACCAGAAGGGAGCCGGTCGGCCGAGCGGACAGCACGCGGGACTTGTGATCCTGTGGTCCTGGGTTCGATCCCAGGCGCCGGCGAGAAACAATGGGCAGAGTTTCTTTCACCCTATGCCCCTGTTACCTAGCAGTAAAATAGGTACCTGGGTGTTAGTCAGCTGTCACGGGCTGCTTCCTGGGGGTGGAGGCCTGGTCGAGGACCGGGCGCGCAGGGACACTAAAGCCCCGAAATCCTCGCAAGATAACCAGGTCATGATGCGACTTTGGGGAGACTGGAGGTTAACCAATTCAGAATGTAGACAGTACTGTAATGCATTTACATAAAATGCAGTAATCATTTTTCAACTAACACTTGCCATTAGAGAGATTGGCTGTTATGCTACCCAGTAACTTGTTTCATAAATCTGCAATCCAATTCCCAAACCAGTATTTACCCAAGTCTGTTCTGAGTCTATACTTACCCAATTTGTATTCATTGTTTTGTGTTCCGTTTTGTGGTTACATATTTAACACATCATTAATATCCCTTTCATTATTCCCTTTCATTATTCCCTTTCATCCATTTGTTTACAGTACTTCAGTTATGTCACCCCTTTTTGTTTATCTAGAGAATGTAAATTAAGCTTTCTTGATCTCTCTTTCTTCATGTACGAGGTTTCTAATTCCTCGGATTAACTTGTCATCCTTCCACACAAATTCATTAATGTCCATTTTATAGTACAGTGACCGAAATGGAACTAGATAATCTAAATGGGATCTAACAAAGAGTAAGATAAAGCTGAAGAAATAGCACTAGATGTTTTATTACCAACATTTCTTGAAATAAATCCCAGTACTGTATCCCATTTCACTTCTAGAAATAAATTCCAGTACTGTATCCCATTTCACTTCTTGAAATAAACCCCAGTATCCCTTTCACTTCTTGAAATAAATCCCAGTATCCCTTTCACTTCTTGAAATAAATCCCAGTATTCCTTTCACTTCTTGAAATAAATCCCAGTATCCCTTTCACTTCATGAAATAAATCCACGTATCCTGTTTGCCTTATTCTGTACATTTATATATTGATTGTCTTAAGATGAATGTCTATAAATCTTGACTCCCAGATCTTTTCCTATTCAGATTTTACAATGTCAACATTATCCTCCAGATATCCTTCAACTCTTTTTCATCATTACCTAGGCTCGGAACCCTACAATTTTTATCATTACACTGCACATGCTAATATTTCATCCAATATCGATTGAAGTGATTTTGAGTCTTCTGAATTTATTTCCAACCCTATTTTTATATTGTCTGCTAATTAACAAATTATGCCATTATATAATATGGAAGTTAATTTTTCAGTAGAGTATCGGTTATTGTTTCGATTACAAAAGTGTTTATCCTGTGGTTTGTATTATAGATCCTGTTTACTCTGAAGACTGTTATTGTCCAATGGGAGACATTACTAGTTGGCAGGAACTAGTTGGTTGTCCCTCTTCCTATGCACAAATTGACGAAGATCTCAAAATTTCCATGAGGTGGACTTTGGTTTGGCTCTCAATGCAGCCATTGAAAGATTCAATCAAGCAGGGTCTCGAAGTTTCTGCAACTATGTAATCAAGAACAACAAGGCAAGTTTTTATTTTGTATTTTAGTTATATAAGTGTAACTCTCCTCGAATAGATTGATTCATGCTCGACCCTATCTACTGCAACACGAAATCTATTGCAAACAATCTTGGCTATTCTTCAGCATAATATTTTGCATTTTTCTAGTGAAAATAAATAACATTTATGTTAAAATTCTCTAAACAAATATTAAAAAAAATTACATAAGTAAGTACTGTACGTAGGATGCAGTTAAATTTATACTTTAATTTGCAGAGACGAATAGCTGTTCTGTCATGCTAGAATTTAAATTCAAATTCAAAACTTTACTCATAAATGTTTATACATTTATAATTGATTTACCTGATTAACCTGAGGTCCACTAACCCTAGTGGCCCTAGATGAGGACAGGAAGCTGGTGGCTTGTCAAAGGTCCCCCCCATTTGCCTTGATCTTTTCATCAAGAATCATCCTCTGATGGTCCTCCTCTGCCAAGCTGCCATAACTTGGTGGACCTGCATACCATACTAACCATTTTATTTTAGCATCTAAGCCCAGCTCCTCACCAGTCTCTGTGGAATTTGCTGAATCTCGACCTCAAGCCCTTCAAAGTCAAACTCCTGAGATGGAAGGGAAGGGAATTATCAGAGGGGGAAAGCGCCATGCCTTTACGACTATATAGCACTTGGAAGGGATCAGGATAAGGATCAGGGGTATGGAGCAGAAGTTTTTAAGGTTTTAAAGTTGTTTCCTTTACCTGCTTTTAAGCTTTAGCCCAATTATCAGTCAGTTAAGAGTTTGCTCTTCCTTATTTACCTCTTAATACCTTTATACTCATCACTTAGTTAAGAAACCAAAACATCATTCATTAGATGCCTTTTATTAACTTTTTAAAAGATATACAGAATGGCACCAAGATTCATGGATTGGGTGATAAGGAAGCAGGGACATTACCCATCATAAAGCATTAATGCCTGAAACTCATGGGGACTGCTTTCCCTGTGTTTCACTCCATGTTCGTTAACTTTTTCACAAAACTTGATGGGAATCCAGTCCCCTCAAAATTTGCCCTTGCTAATGTAGCATTGTTTTCATCCCATAATAGGCAGAAGGAAGTTTGTGCATGAAATTTTGTAATGCTCGAGGCAGTTTTGCCTACATGTGCACATTTTGTTCTGTGACTGCCGTCAGCATTAGCAAAATCCAAGGCAGAATTTTTGTTTTTAATTGTATGACCTAATACTTTTAATTTTTTCTTAGCCTACTAGCCAAAGTCCTGCTTGGTAAACATTTGCAGTAACATCTGGATGCATTGGTTGTGGTACCAATGGTACCAGTGGTACCAGTGCACTGGTTGTGGTACCAATGGTACCAGTGGTACCAGTGCACTGGTTGTGGTACCAATGGTACCAGTGGTACCAGTGCACTGGTTGTGGTACCAATGGTACCAGTGGTACCAGTGCACTGGTTGTGGTACCAATGGTACCAGTGGTACCAGTGCACTGGTTGTGGTACCAATGGTACCAGTGGTACCAGTGCACTGGTTGTGGTACCAATTGGTTTGTGGCTGTGATACAACCACAAAAGTACCAGGTGTACATACCAGATCCTCTTACTGGAGTTCTCAACCAGATTGCATCAATTCTATTGCATATGAATATCCATAAACTAAGTTTGTTTGAACAGTCTTAATGTAGCTGTGCAATGTTCCAATATTGTAATTACCAAAAGAGAAGTGGCTATAAGCAATTTTGTTAAAATATGCATGTCTTCCCCATGATATTTCCCTATGGCTTCATAGTACCCATATTTTATATATTCTATCTCTGAACTATTTCTTCTTATAAGATATTGGTTGCCCTTACATATTTATTACTATTATATTGTCCTTTAATTCTGTAAATTCACAATGTAGTCCTGTCATCAATCATCTCTACTAAATTATCATAAATGATTTCTCTTTATTCTCTACAATGTAATACTGTATAATACAATATAAATAACCTCATTCTTCATTTCTTGGGTTTTCATCTGCCATCCTACAACTTCTGTATAATTCCTGATAACTTGCTCTTCTCTATTAACTAAAACTGTACACATTTCAAAAGTTCAATCCAACAGCCTAAATTTTAGATTGAGCTGTGTTATTCCGTGCCAATATCTTATTTTCCACAAGCAGTGGAATGGCGTACACTAACATACATCCTCTCCGCATTGAAAATAAACAAGAAAAAACATTTCTTACCATTGGCTTCAGAAATCTACATGCTTCTTTAACTACCAGTCACTATCTTTTTCCTTTTTCTGTTTCCGATGATTAAAGCACGCTTATTCATAACCATCTTAACAGACAAAAGGCTAATGTAAACAAATCGGTTAATGACAGATGTTCTTGCCAATCGTAAATTGATTGACTTTGTTTACAGGTGTATCGTAAGTGTTATGGCCTTCATGTGGGATTCAATATGTTCGTGGACAACATACTTCATTCGCTGCTCAGGAAGATGACCCTTCCTGATGTTGAATTTATTATTAATTTAGGTGATTGGCCACTTGTTAATCCGAAGGTATGTTAAGCTTATTTACATAGTTATTCAAAATTTTCATGTGTTCAGTAAGTCCATTCTCCTGTTTAGATAGTACTTGCAGTAACAATGTGGATTATCATACACATATTGACGTAATGGACAATTTAGAAAGTAGAATTTGGTACTATTGAATTTGGACAAACCAGAAAAGATTTTGTATTTTTGTTACTAATGAAATGTCTAGAGAAGAAGTAGGAAAAATGCTCTGGGAACTAGGCAGAAATAAAGCAGTCAGGCCAAATGGAATTTCACTAAGGATACTAAGGTAATATGCATCCTAGATTAGTGCCCCATTGTATATTACAGTATCTTCCAAACATCCTTACAAACAGGGATCCTATAAACAGGGCAAACATAGTTCCGATCTATAAGAATGAAAACGAGGAAGACATACTAAATGACAGACCTGTATTATTGACAAACATGGTAGCAAAAACACTAGAAAAATTCATAAGATCAAATATTCAGAGTACCTAGAAAGCAACAACATAATAATGGACAAGCAGTTTCTATTTGAACAGGAAGATCTTGTATAACAAATCTATTTAATTTCCATGATAGAGCCACCGAGATATTAAAAAGAGAGGGAAGGTTGGGCCAACTGCATATACCTGGGCTTAAATAAAGCCTTTGACAGTCCCACACAAGAGACTTCTGGAAGTTAGAACACATTGGATGGGTGACAGACTTTTGAACTGGATTATACATTTTTTAACCAACTGACAAATGCGAGCAATGTTCAGAGGAAATTTATCTGACTGGAGAAATGTCATTAGCAGAGTACCTCAAGGTTCAGTTCTTGTACCAGTAATGTTTATTATCTATATAAATGATCTACCAGAGGAAATACAGAATTATATGAATATTCTTGCAGATGATGCTAAATTGCTATGGAAACTTGGATGACTGTTCCCCTTCAAAATGACCTAGACAAAATGAGTGAGTGAAGCAACACATGGCAGAATGAATTTAATGTAAATAAATGTCACGTAATGAAATGTGGAATAAGGGAGACCAGGCCACACTTGATTAAACTACAAATTAGGTGAAAAGATATGAAAAACCTGTAACAGGGAAAGAGATGTGGAAGTGATTCTGGATAATAAGCTGCCACCAGAGGACGACATGAAGAGTGTGGTGAGAGGAGCCTACACTACGGTAACAAATTTTAGAACCGTGTTAAATATATGGATGGAGAAATATTAAAGACATGTTCATGCAGTATAAAAGACCAAAATTGGAATATGCAGCATTGGTGTGTTGCCTCTGTTTCAAGAAGCACATATAAAGAAGTTAGAAAGGGTTGTTGTTGTTGTTAAAAATTCGCTACCTGGAACAAGAAGTTCCAAGTAGCACGGGCTATGGTGAGTCCATAGTGGATATAGTGCAAATATACGATACTAAGTGGCTCCTGGAAGTAAAGAACGTGAGCTATGAGGAGAGGCTAGAGGCGTTAAACATGCCAAGGCTAAAAGATACGAGAAAAAAAAAAAGATGATCTGTTTATTACTTACAAAATAGAGGAGGCCTTTCTTTTTAAACCTGCAACTCAAGAGTTAAGAGAGATCATAGCTTCAAGCTAAGGAAGGAAAGGTGATGATAAAACATACAAACGTTCTCTTTTGCGAACAGAGTTGTAGAAACTTGGAACAAGTTAGGGGAGAAGGTGGTGGAGGCCAAGACCGTCAGTAGTTTCAAAGTGTAATATGACAAAGAGTACTGGGAAGACGGGACACCACGAGCGTAGCTCTCATCCTATAACTACACTTGGGTAAATACAGTACTGTACTTAAAAATTTAACTCTATGGTAAACTGTGTTTAGGTTGTAGACTACTATTCCTTTCATGCACAGTTCCAGTTTGATTTAAAACAATTCTTTAATGAGTAACAAGACTTGGTTAATCATTTATCAGTTCCACTTAAAGCCAAACTCTGAGGCGTTGAATTGGGTTGACTGAACTCTGAAGACTGTGTGTTTACAGATAAAAACCATTCAGAAGTATACAAATTTGCAATAACTCACCGAAACCTTTTTTTTTTTTCATTCTACTGTCATCTCAATGACCATATAGTCTTCAGAGTCAGTCAGCCCAATTTAACTTAGTGATTGGCTTTCAAGTGCTTTAAACAAGTTATAGTAATTTTCAGTCTCGTGGTTACAAGTGATCCATGCAGGTGTGCATTTGAAATAAAAATTGGCTAATGGAAAGAGAGAATGTTGACCAGACCACACACTAGAAGTTGAAGGGACGACGACGTTTCGGTCCGTCCTGGACCATTCTCAAGTCGCTTGTGTCATTCTCAAGTCACAAGCGACTTGAGAATGGTCCAGGACGGACCGAAACGTCGTCGTCCCTTCAACTTCTAGTGTGTGGTCTGGTCAACATACTTCAGCCACGTTATTGTGACTCATCGCCTGCGAAAGAGAGAAGCCTCAAAGTATGAATCTAACTATGAATCTGTTGCCTGAATCTCACATAAAGAGGATAATCTTAGTAGCATATGCAAGTCCTTCAGTAGTAATCTTAACAAGGAACCCTTCAGTCTACTAAACACCACGGGTTTAAGACCAGTATTAGAGTACATTGCATAGCAACAGCATGGAATCCATGGAAGGCAATTACAAGAAATAATATGAGAAAAAGTCCTGGGAATAGACATAATCCCAACACTAATATGAGAAGTTCATGTGAGCTGGATAACATCAGCAGCATATGGGAAGTTAGCAAACATAAGGATTTCATTTAAGAATCTTAACCAAGAGGCTTTGATGTCCAACACACTGCCTATTTGAGACCATTACTCGAGTATGCACCTCCAGCATGGAACACACCTTGTGAAGCAATAACTAAAACTTGAGAAAGTTCAGAGGTTTACAACTAGAATTGAGAGGCCTCAACTGTGAGAACAGGCTGAGAGAACTCAACCTCACAACCTTAGAGGAGAGAAGAAACAGAGGGGATAACTATGTACAAGATCTTAAGGGGAATAGATAAATTAGATAAAGAAAGTCTTACCTAAATTAAAAAAGAGGCAGGACAGGGGGACATCGGTGGAAGTGAGTAATGACATAGCTTTCATTAGCAATGGAAGACTGGAACGCTGGATCTATTCGAGGAAGACATTACCACACAGCAATAATGTAGCGTATTTAGGATGTAAGTTGGGAATCCACAATTGATTGTACTGAATGACCGTCCTACTTGACAGGATACATTCTAAACTGTTCATATAATATTCCACTCCTATTGTGCTCAGGCCTCATAGGTCAGACAAATTCACCAAATGTATCAAAGTAACCTCATCTGTTACACACCCCCTGACAATGCATTCTAAATTCATTATACAGCATACAGTATTTCTGTAATTTGTGGTTGTATTCTTGTTTTCAGCAAATGCATCTTATTTCCTTTAGTTGTACTAGCCATCCAAATTGCATAATCAGAAATGACATTATAATTCATACTGTAATAAAAACAACAGTAATTACATAGTAAGTGTGCATGTGTGATTACATATATGTGGTTATATGTACAGGTATGCGTAGAGCTGTGCTTGTAGTGTTCCATCTCCTTTATTTTACTTATTGTGTATGTGTGTGTGTGTGTGTGTGCACATTGTATTACATGAACAAAAATTATTTCTGCACAATTTCACATGGTCCTATAACGTAAGATTCCCTTGTGATATGGAGGAGCAAATTGTCAGACAAGCAGATTGACATTCTGGGATCCAGTTCTACCAGAGGTACCCGTATGACCTTGTAAAGTCATATTGATACGGTACTTATTAAAGAGTAATGGAGAATATCATCAAACTACAGTGAGATACAGAAACAAAATCATACTCACTGGATATTTTAACACTCCTAAAGTCAAAAGGATCGACAGGCCTTGCTTTCGCAGTCCGTATTCGTCTTAGGGGGTCTTTGGCAACCCCCTAAGATTGTCGAGGAGAACCCTAACTAACTACTGCCACCAGGTGACAGCACCTAATCCCTAATGTGGTAAATCTCATTAGTTAGTTAGAGTTAGAGAGAGCTGTAAAATATAACATAACAAGTTATTGAGCATTCGCCAATAACATACTGTACATATATTTACATTTGTCTAACATAGACAGGGTTTGAGATCTGTTCTCTTACATACAATACCGGTGGTTACTAACTACTCGACCACAGAATGTGATTACCTAATTTACCCTAGTGCCCTCAGTGAGGACAGGAAGCTGGCAGCTTGTCAAAGGTTCTTCCATTTGTCTTGATCTTTTCCAGGTATATTTTAAAACTCAACATAGTTTTGGCAGTTATGGCTTTGGCGGGTAGGCGGTTCCATGGGTTAAGAACCCTGTGGGGTAAAAAAAGCATCTCCTGTTCTCAGTCCTACATTGTGGATTAGGAGTGGAAAGTGGGATCCCACAGAGCTGTCCCAGCACCATTGCTCTTTACAATTTGTGTAAAAAGCTATCCGAGGGAGTGAGTTCATACATGTCGGTGTTTGCAGATGATGCAAAGCTAATGCTGTACTGTAAGTATAAGACCTGAGGAGGACTGCCGAATGGTGCAGAAGACCTTGGTACACTTTAGGAGTGGACGGATATATGGCTGTTGGACCTGGGTGAGGATAAAATTCCAACGCTAACACTAAAAATTCATGTGAACAGGATAACAGCAGTGGCATATGGGAACATAAGAACAGTATTTATAAATCTAAACATACAGTACACTGCATATGTAAGACCATTATTGGGGTATGCAGCATCAGCATGGCTTTTGCTGCTTGTGAATCACAAAAGGAAACTTAAGAAAAGTGCAGAGGATTGTAACCAATTTAGATTAGTACAGTACCAGAATTATGAGAGCTCAGCTATGAAGATAGGTTAAGGGAACTCATCTTCACAATCTTAGAGGAGAGAAGAAACAGAGGGAATGTTATCACTACATACAAGATACTAAGGGAATAGATAAGGTGGACATGGAAAGCCTATTTAAATTGATAGAAAATAATGCAAGGGAACATCAGTATAAGCTATATACACAGTTTAGTCAGAGATGTAAATTGCATTGAAAAAAGTTGTTAGTCACATCCAGCCACAACTTCAAAAGAAAATACAACAGAACTTTAATATCAAGAATTGCAATCAATGCACCAGGTATTTAATTTAATTTAATTTAAAGACTAAGAGACAAAGCACAAAGAGCCAGATCTCATGCCCCCTGTATTCACTTATAGGCCAACACTAATAGGTAAGTACATATAGTTGCTGACCATTGTCGTGCAACTTTTGCCCATGTTCAGTCTGACAAAATGATTGTCAGTCCCAGAACTATGGTCTCTTGTACAAAGGCCCGAGTATCCCGACTTATACACAGAGTAATGAACTGAGTGAACTTCAAGTCTATGCACACGCAAGCCCTTCAGACACTTGCTACCTTTAAAGCCTTCATCTCGGAAATGTTTTGTGCCAAGATCAGGGCCTGATTCTTCTGGGGTTCTAACCATGTTTACAACTGGGTACCTGTCCAAGCTCTTTTGCCTCCACCATTAGTGTGTGGCTTATTTGTGTCTCTCTTCCTGATACCACTCCACCAGGGGCTGTGTTTGGGTGCTTCTGTCATCAGGCCAGTACCTTGGGTTGAGCATGGTACCTTGGGTTGAGCATGGTTTTCATATTTCAGGTAGGTGCTTCTCTTGCTTTTTGGCAAGTTTCATCTGTGTCCTACACTTGGTTACGGGGGCAACCAAGTGGGGTAACTATATACAGTATACTATATGTAGTATATATATGAATAGTGCCCTTATGAGCAGACTTGCTAAGTTGTCCATGCTTCTGATTTTATTACCCGACTTCTCCTGTTTGTAGAGTTCTTTCTTATATTCGGAATAATGAGATGAGTTTTGATGAGGTGGACGTGTTATGGATCAGATGTGACTTCCTGGTAGCAGGAGGAGTAGATGGCCAAATCGGTGAACCAGCAGTCAGTGCATTACTCTACGATCTCAGGATTGAAAAGGAGGCCTTTTAAGGGCTGTGAGTAATGTATGATTTTGAGTCTTATGTAACTCATTTTAACTGGATGATCTTCTCCAGTGCTTTTATTTTTTATTTATTTATTTATATATACAAGAGTTCTTACATTCTTGTACAGCCATTAGCATGCATAGCATTTCGGGAAAGTCCTTAATTCTATGTTCCCCGGAATATGACCCACCAAATAATTTAACAAGCAGGTACCCATTTACTGCTGGGTGAACAGAGGCTATAATGAAGGATTGGCACCCAGTAAATCCTCCCTAGCCAGGATACGAACCCAGGCTAAAGCGCTTGCATAACGCCAGACGAGTGTTTTTCCACTGCGCCACGGGGACTGCTAATACTGCTTCTTAATATCAGTATAACCCTACACAAGACCTTCAAAAAATTGTGTGTAGTAGCACTGCCAGGATCTAGAATATCATCTTGCTTGTATGCAATTCACTCCATATGACAGTAGAATCTTACTTTAGGATGCAGTGTATACAGTATGTTCAGAAAAGCACTTTTCAAATACACTCAAAGCCTATCTTTGACTTGGCTTAAAAAAAATCCGAATAAAGCAGATCTTAAAAGTCAATACTGTAATTAATAAGTAAGGAACAGACAAGGAGTCACAATAACGTGGCTGAAATATGTTGACCAAACCACACACTAGAAAGTGAAGGGACGACAACGTTTCGGTCTGTCCTGGACCATTCTCAAGTTGATTTTTCTCAAAATCTCAAAATTTCCGGCATTCTCAAAATCGACTTGAGAATGATCCAGGACGGACCGAAATGTCGTCGTCCCTTCACTTTCTAGTGTGTGGTTTGGTCAACAAGTAAGGAACATATGGTCATAACTAAATTTGAATATTCTTGAGCAACAGATGAAGCCACTTATACCCATCTTCTCATGGTGTGGTTCTGAAGACACCGCCGATATTGTTTTGCCCACCTATGACATCACCGACTCTACCTTAGAGATGATGGGCAGGTACTGTTAGCAAATAATTTTTTTTATTTTTTTGCCTAGTTTTGAAAATAAGTTTATTAGAATAGCCTTTAAACCACTATTGCTGAAACAAAATGTTAATTATGACCAGAGCCAAGTAAAGACCAAAGGCTTAGGTAATGTTTTGGGTGTTTATTTTGTATAGAACATTAAGCAAATGTAATAATTATAAGAGGTTGTTTGTCTTCAATATTTACAGAAACAATACAATACATAGATTTTTGTGGCACACTGATGAATTTCTTACAACATGATTCACACAGTGTTCATGAATGAATGATTCACACTTTATTGATAAGCATGAGACAACTGTAGACATCATAGAAACAAAATTGTCTTGCACAGTTCAGTGCACCCATACTCAATGTTTTGCCAGGTTTATCAACTTTTTGAAGACTAACATAAGCAAAACCACATGCTCCCTCCTTAACCCTTAGACAGCCTTAGATGTGGTGGAGGCTGACTCCATACAGTTTCAAATGTAGATATGATAAAGCCCAATAGGCTCAGGAATCTGTACACCAGTTGATTAACAGTTGAGAGGGAGGACCAAAGATCCAGAGCTCAATCCCCGCAAGCACAACTGTGTGAGCACGTCGGCTATGGAGAAATGGCCATATCCACTTATGCACAAAAAAATATAAAAATTCCAAGAAATAATTTTCATTATAAAATTATTAATTTGATGCAGAGTGTACAAAAACATGGAAAATAAGTGAATATTTATCATTTCACTGGGTGGAGGCGCTCTGCAAGGCTGTGTCTGGCACTTGTCAATGCCCAATGCTCGACTTTGCTGACGCTTCCTGTTTTATTCTCAGATGTTTCACTGATTGTTTTATCACTTGTTTTTCTTTATTTACATATACCGAGAGCTTTTATATCCATATCTGCATCATACATGTAAAACCCAGACAATAATTGTTTAAATCATCATATGATGATAACTGCATTCCCCCAGTAACACTCTTGATGATAACCTCATTTGCACCAAGAAATGGTAGGAGGATTTTGTCCATGGGTCAAGGTAAACTGCATTACATCAACATAGACCTATTACATCCATATTTGCATCATACATGTAAAACCCAGAAAATAATTGTTTAAATCTTCATATGATGATAACTGCACTACCCCTGTGAATCAACGATTGGTGATAACCGCTGTCTAAAGGTTAAACAATATGCACACCCTTAGCAAGGCTTAGTATGTGCGAGTTATCTTGAGTCATCTTGAGGTTATCGTGAGATGATTTCGGGGCTTTTAGTGTCACCGCAGCCCTGTCCTTGACCAGGCCTCCACCCCCAGGAAGCAGCCCGTGACAGCTGACTAACACCCTGGTACCTATTTTACTGCTAGGTAACAGGGGCATAGGGTGAAAGAAACTCTGCCAATTGTTTCTCGCAGGCGCCCGGGATCGAACCCGGGATCACAGGATCATAGGATCACAAGTCAAGCGTGCTGTCCGCTCGGCCGACCGGCTCCCTCAAAGTTAGGTACAGAGTTAGGTACAGTTGTTACCTAGTTACCCATAAACAATCATTAACTTGTATTCATATATTCTCTCTAAAAAAACAATGCTAATGTTGGCTGTTTTGAAGAAAAAATCTACTATTTTCATCAGTTATATTTCTTGTAGATACCAATATACAAACTAATTCATTACAGATGTGTTCTTGTTTACGAAAATACGTTGCTACCCTGCCGCTTCCCTTTGTCTTCATGTTATTGCATGTTCAATATTTTACAGATACCGAAAGCATTGTTTATATTCACCGTCCTACTGCCATATGTGCTTGCTTAATCTTTTCTCATGGCCTTTTTTTTTATGATGTTTTCATACATTTTATTGCGTTGATTACAAAAAATGCAAGATAAACCTTCACTGTTTCTCTCATGTACCTAATTCTTAACAATATTTTAAATGGTTAGAGAACTTGGTCTCATTTCTGTACATCAATACTAGCTGCAGTTATACACTGAAAAATATGCAGGCGATGAGTCACAATAACGTGGCTAAAGTATGTTGACCAGACCACACACTAGAAGGTGAAGGGACGACGACGTTTCGGTCCGTCCTGGACCATTCTCAAGTCGATTGTGATGAGGAAGTAGATGCAGACAATAAATAGGCATATTACTCTCCTGCCTATTTATTGCCTGCATCTACTTCATCACAATCGACTTGAGAATGGTCCTGGATGGACCGAAACGTCGTCGTCCCTTCACTTTCTAGTGTGTGGTCTGGTCATCATTGAAAAATATTATGAGCGACTAAACTACTGTCGAGTATCATTCAATTATAATCTGGCATCTTGGCATTTGCTATATTAAAGATAACTCGTCTATATTAAAGATCATTCATGCTCTCCTCCTAGCTTTCCCAATCAAATATAATGGGCTCCTCAAGTTGATGCAAATTTTGAAAATATCAACTTCAGTATGTAGTTCCTAATGAACATGTAAACATTTTGCTTAACTGGTATATGGGTAAATAAGGAGCCTGATGATTTTGTTTTTGTTTTCCTAAAAAAAAAAAAGTTGATGTGCTCCAGCAAAATTGAGTATATATACATATATGTCATGAGTTAGACATATTTGTTTTATTCACATTTGATGTTTTGTAAATAATTCTCATATTATTTTTATTTTTTTGTATATGTTGGGCTGAAGGTCAGGCTAACCTTATCAAATTAATTTGCTCCTGTTGCATGTTGTCTTGTCTTTCATGCTTATTATAGCACTTCACCATTTTGAACCATTAGTTGGATTTGAACAAAGTTCAACTTGGGTGTTCCCTGTTGTCTTAAGCCAATTGGCATTATTCTTTAAGTCATTCAGTTTACTAACGTTATAAAATAAGTAGAGAAAGGTGACATTTCTTCAGTAAGTTATTTTTCTCCTCTGGGAGCTTACCTTGAGGTGGTAGTCATGACATTATTACCACTTACCTGCTTAATGGGGTTCTGGGAGTTCTTCTACTCCCCAAGCCCGGCCCGAGGCCAGGCTTGACTTGTGAGAGTTTGGTCCACCAGCCTTGCTTCTTGGTTTAAAATGTTTTTCTAGCCTGTGTCTCTCATATGACGCTTATTATTCTCATATGTTATCATTTTTGTCATAATTATCTGCTTGTCACTCATCATCGTCCCTCAAGCTGTTTCTTTGTCCGTCCTAAATACTTGTTCCCTGTTAGAAGGCTCACCCCTGCAAACACACAACGTAACTGTCCCTGTTTTCTGCTGGTTACAGCTTGTAATAAAGTTGTTATAACGTTTTTACGACGTATTAGAACATTGTTACAACATGCTAAATTGGTTGTTTCAACTTGTTAGGTGTTGAAACTTGTTCGAACGTTGTAGCAATGTCGTAGTTTCGTCGTGTGTTTGGCGGGAGATCACTTGGGTTGTCGAATAGTGAAGCAAAGGCTGCCCATTGCTTACACTAGGCTCATGATTTGCTGAGAAAAAAAAACTTTAAAGTATTTTGTGTGTCACAGTAGTGTGTTTGCCAACATATATTTGCCCAAGACTCCTGCCTTTCACTGCCTAGGTGTAGTGCTAAGCCATCTCTCTCTACCTTATATACTATAGTACTTCTTGGGTAGTAGTGGAGGCCAGCATCTTCATTCTCTTGTCTCTTCATGCTGGTCGAACATTGTTTATCCTGCATTCCTTAGCACCGTTGTGCATCACAAGTAACTTCTCTCATCTTATAATTTCTGATGTTTTTGGGTGTCTGTATCCGAGAATTACCTCATAAGGTCACAACACAATGTGACCTTATGAAGTAAGACATTGAGTCAGTATGAAAAACAATAATAAATCTTTCTCCTGCATACAGCTTTTGCTCTTTCCATCAGGAAGAATGTGACAAGATTTGGCTTTGGAAGCCTTAGGTTGGCATTGGTGCTTCCAAGAAGCAGTTGTGAATCCTCACTTAGTGTTTACTTGCAACACACATTAGGTATCATTGGGTTTCCCTTCTTCCTTATCTTGAGGTTATCTTGAGATGATTTCAGGGCTTAGCGTCCCCGCGGCCCGGTCCTCAACCAGGCCTCCACCCCCCAGGAAGCAGCCCGTGACAGCTGACTAACACCCAGATACCTATTTTACTGCTAGGTAACAGGAGCATAGGGTGAAAGAAACTCTGCCCATTGTTTCTTGCCGGCACCCGGGATCGAACCCACACCACAGAATCACAAGTCCAGCGTGCTGTCCACTCGGCCGGCTCCCGGCTCCCTCCTTTAGTACAGTTCTACATCAGAGTTTCAAGCCGTAATGAATGTACCTCTGATGGCTTATCAATGAGATTTTCATCACTGCATGAATTTTCATCATAAAAAATTGATTTTTGATAAATTTTCATCAATGATATTCATGATATGAATATCATATGAATATCATCGGGGTCATCAATGATATTCATCATTGATGACCCCGTAGGAACATTTGAAATGATTGCTGTGGTGCCTGTGCCCAAGTATCATCCTGCCTGACTGTATGAACCCTGTCTCTGATAACGGAAGTTTGCCTTAGGGAGCAACCAAATAGATTTACTCGGAAAGGTCCTTTTCATTCTGCCTTGCTGTATTAATTTAATCAATATGATATACATTTTATATATTTTTTATTCTTTGCATTTGTTAAATATAATTTCCTAGAGTATTCTTTTATTTTGATGTTTTATAAAGTATTCTTGATGTGCCCTTGAATTAAAATATATGCTGTATATTGCTTTGCAGAGTGAGTCTTGACATATTATCCGTTCAGTCTAACAATGATATACCATGGGAGAAGAAGAAACCGCAGGGATTCTGGCGAGGCCGTGATTCACGCCAGGAAAGGCTTGACCTCATCACTTTAGCCAGGGAAAATAAGGACTTGATAAATGCCTCGCTTACCAACTTTTTCTTTTTTAAAGATCAAGAAGATAAATATGGCCCTAAGGAAAAACATGTCTCATTCTTCAAATTCTTTGATGTGAGTATTTAATTGTGTTTAAAGTAGAATATATATATTTTAGCATCACATTGAAAAGGCTTGATTGTTTTGTCATAATCTGAACACTAAAATAACTTACTTGAGGATTAAAATGTGAAGTGTATTTTAGAAATACAGTATTGTATACACAATTAGAGAACACTGTGTTAGTATCAAAGGTCCTTGATTACAACCTTTTACCAACTAATTTCTTAGAGGACATTTCGAAGACATTTTGCTTTAAAATGTAGTCCACGTGGTTCCTACACGTTATCTTCCTGAGAGGTTATCTTGAGATGATTTCAGGGCTTAGCGTCCCCGCGGCCCGGTCCTCGACCAGGCCTCCTTTTTTGTTACCCCCCCCCCCTCCCCAGGAAGCAGCCCGTAGCAGCTGTCTTAACTCCCAGGTACTTATTTTCTGCTAGGTGAGCAGACCCATCAGGGTGAAAGAAACTCTGCCCATTTTGTTTCCGCCTCCAATCCGAAGTGCTGTCCCTTCAGCTGTCAGGCCCCTGTTATGTTGTGTCGGTTTAGTCACATTGTGATGGATGTGTAAGTTACAACCCGCCAAACACACACCAAAACTACGAAGTTGCTACAACGTTTGAACAAGTTTTAACACCTCCTAACCAGTTATAACAACCAATATAGCAAGTTGTAACAACGTTCTAATACGTCATAAACACGTTAAGCCAAGATGTAACAACTTTATTACAAGTTGTCACAAGCGGAAAATAGAGACAGTTTCGTTTGACCAGACCACACACTAGAAGGTGAAGAGACGACGACGTTTCGGTCCATCCTGGACCATTCTCAAGTCGATTGTCGAGACAGTTTTGGTTTGTGTTTCTAGGGAAGAGTAGAAAGCTCTAAACCTGCTACAAGTCAACCACAATTGTTAATGCCATAGCTAGCTGCATGTGAGTACATGAAAGAAAAGGTGTTATATCGTGCTAAAACAATTCGTGTCCAAACATGTAATCATAAAATATATTCATTTAAAATCACTATTTAATTTGGTCAAAATTTAATTATATATATTGATTATATTACAACAAAGGACATTTTCAGAGCTTCATAGTAAATTAGTTGGCTGTAGTTGCAAAAAGAAGCACTGTTATGCAGATTAAGGTTTGTCATTTGTTTCCTTAGTGATAATTCTTTCATTCTTCACTTTTATGCTACATTAATTCTTTACATTCCCGGCCGCATTCAGCAAATTTTCTCTGAACTATATTATGCATTCAGCAAATTTTCTCTGAACTATATTATGCCACTTAGTTAGGCTGGGGTTATTAGGTTGGTCTTTTGAGTGCTAGTTTGGGCTTTTTTTAATGGTCATAAGCAAGACATCACTGGAATCTATGCCTGGCTGAAGAACAGACCCATCTGTATGTTAGTCTAGCATGGTGGCTATGTTCTCCGGTTATTTCCCAAACTTTTATATGTTTCTGCAAGGATGCTATATGAGCTAGAGTACATACAAATGCCCTTGTAGCATTATTGCTGTGTGTTTCCTACCTAACTGGCATGATCCTAACTAGGCACAGAGGATCACTATTCCTTTGGGAGCAGCAGAACAATTGCCTCAAAAAGGCCTTTTCACAAGCTCAAAACATAGTTGTTTGACAAGATATTGTAATGTGATCATTAATATTAATTAATTTACAACTTTTTAGGTATTTTTGTAAGTGTTTTTAAACTAATTGTTAAGTTTTACCTTTCAGTATTATAGTGCAACCTTGTAATTAATATTTATTTCCATATAGTACAAATACCAGATCAACATTGATGGGACAGTAGCAGCCTACCGCCTCCCTTATCTCCTGGGTGGGAACAGTGTGGTGCTGAAGCAAGACTCGTCATATTATGAATTCTTCTATCATGACTTGGAGCCTTACGTTCACTACATTCCTTTTAAGAGGGACCTCTCTGACCTGATTGAAAAAGTAATCAATAATTTTATGTTGTGAATATCCTGACCAAGACTATTAGTTGATTGTCTAAGCATCATTATGATAGGCTTTTTTTTATGCACATGTGTGTGTGTGTGTGTGTGTAATACCTAAGTGTAGTTATAGGATGAGAGCTAAGCTCGTGGTGTTGTCTTCCCAGTACTCTTTGTCATATAACACTTTGAAGTTACTGCCAGTTTTGGCCTCCACCACCTTCTCACCTAACTTGTTCCAACCATCTACCACTCTGTGAAAGTGAATTTTCTTAAATTAACTAAAGAAAGATGCCGAAGAAATCTATGATCCCTTCTTCTTGAAGTTCCATGTCTCAGGAATTCTTCTGTATCAATTTTCATCTTATAATTTCTGATGTTTTTGGATGTCTGTATCCGAGAATTACCTCATAAGGTCACAACACAATGTGACCTCATGAAGTAAGACATTGAGTCAGTATGAAAAGCAATAATAAATCTTTCTCTACTGCATACAGCTTTTGCTCTTTCATCAGGAAGAATGTGACAAGATCTGGCTTTGGAAGCCTTAGATCGGCATTGGTGCTTCCAAGAAGCAGTTGTGAATCCTCACTTAATGTTTACTTGCAACACACATTAGGTATCATTGGGTTTCCCTTCTTCCTTATCTTGAGGTTATCTTGAGATGATTTCGGGGCTTAAGTGTCCCCACGGCCCGGTCCTCAACCAGGCCTCCACCTCCAGTAAGCAGCCCGTGACAGCTGACTAACACCCAGGTACCTATTTTACTGCTAGGTAACAGGGGCATAGGGTGAAAGAAACTCTTCCTATTGTTTCTCCCCAGCGCCCGGGATCGAACCCGGGACCACAGGATCGCAAGTCCAGCGTGCTGTCCGCTCGGCCGACCGGCTCCCTCTTCCTTTAATACAATTCTACATCAGAGTTTCAAGCCGTAATGAATGTACCTCTGATGGCTCATCAATGAGATTTTCATCACTGCATGAATTTTCATCATAAAAAATTGATTTTTGATAAATTTTCATCAATGATATCCATGATATGAATATCATATGAATATCATCGGGGTCATCAATGATATTCATCATTGATGACCCCATAGGAACATTTGAAATGATTGCTGTGGTGCCTGTTCCCAAGTATCATCCTGCCTCACTGTATGAATCCCTGTATGAACAAGATGGCTTCCTCTCACTGGAGGTTCTAAGAGTCCATTTTGTACACAACCTACCGCACACACATTTTTAATGGGTATCAAATATTCAAAAGGTGTTTTCTCGGTTGGCACAGCACAGTGGTTAAGATATGGGCATCATACAACTGCTGCATATTCCAGCTTTGGCCTAATGAAAGTCGTGAACAATTTCTTTAGTATTTCGCCATTCATGTACAGTATTTAAAAGCAATTCTGAAGTTTGAAAATGTAACATAGACTAAATACTCGACTGCAGAGGGATAATTTTACTTCTAAGATCGCCATTCCCTGTACCTAGAGTAAGAAACTTTGCTTCATGAATCCTTTGCAACTCTTCAACCTTCACTAACCTGCCAAGTAACAATCCTTTCATTATTTGTTTTTCAGTAAGACCTTCAAAATTGTCCTGTGTTGTTGACATTACAGGTTGAGTCATGTCTGCTATTGTTATTATTTTCATCTGCTTCCAGTAGCCCTTGCTCAAAATTTCCCATATAATTTTTTCAGTATTTACAACTCTCCACCTTCTGTTGCGGATCTTTGTATATTTATAGTATCTGGGATACGACTTGTGCACCTCTATGCTATACTACAATCTAGATAACAATGATATAATCCTGGAGCTTTCTGAGGTGTCGCCAGCAGGATGGAAAGGCATGATAAACCATGGATAGGAATGTACACAATCAAGTTGGGAAGTATAGTGCTCCATGTGACAGGAAATTTTTTAATATCCTTGGAGGGTCATAGATATACTATGTAGTCATTGAAGCATATTCAGTCCAGCTTGGAATCACAGACAGCATTCTACAAAGCTCAGTAGTCCTTCCGTGCCCTGTCCTAACATCGTAAATGACCACCAATGTGGGCTGACCCTAACAACCAGTTGGACTGCCTGATCACTCTCATCAACCACCATATGAAGTTACAGTGTCACACCTATCATGGGTTCAGTGATTAAAACCAGTCCATTTACTCCAACTATTATCCAGTGCATAGTCACCAGGCAGAGACTAGATTTAATTAAAGTAGGACTTTACATCTGTGAATCTTGACCTATTTTTGCAGTGACTTTTTATATTTCAGCTGTGTTTTACTTTAATATATTTCTACTATATAGAACTTCTCATGTGTGTTTACAAATCTTATAGTGTGCCTGTTTCCCCCTGTATGTTCTTTGAGTTCAGTGCTCTTATGTATGCACAATTGTGACTTAACTTGTTGAGCCCATACCACTTAATTTATATCTTCTGAGTCTCTGACATAATGCATGTGTTTGTTGTTATTGTGTACAGGGTACTAGCTCCTTCACAAGTGTGTGTGTGTGTGTGTTGATGCAGTCTCTAGTGTACCTCCATGGCATTTCTCACCTGCTTTTGTTGCTAAAGTTGCTAAAGATAAATAAATAGAAAATCTCTAATTTGCAAAATATGTAAAATATTTATATAATCTGGAATTGAGACCACACAGCTCGATCATAACACAAAACAAACAAGTACCGCATATAGCATGAACATAGTACAGAAAAGGGCATAACATTCAATGAATTTAAAACACAATCATAACATATAATTTTATGTAATTAAAAAATGTCTCCCATAGATTAAGTGGGCAAGGACTAATGATGACAAGGCCAAAGTGATTGCCCAGAATGGCAGGCAGTATGCACAAAAACATCTCATGGCAAAAGATGTGTATTGCTATCATGCTGTCTTACTGAAGGTAAGTCTTATTTATGTATCATCACTTGTGTATCAACTTACATGGCATTTCTGACCTAGACTAAGTGATTTCTTCCTTAGGCACTGTCCAGTTCTTTCTAAGGCTGAAGATCAAATGCAGCCAGGGGCAACTCCACACCTCCCTCTAGGGCAGCAGGATTGTTTCAGACATCCCCAGTGAATACACTGGAGAAGACAATGATGAAGTCTCGGCCCGCCAAACACACACCGAAACTACGACGTTGGTACAACGTTCGAACAAGTCTTAACACCTCCTAACCAGTTATAACAACCAATATAGCAAGTTGTACCAATGTTCTAATACGTCATAAATGCGATGTAACAACTTTATTACAAGTTGTAACAAACAGAAAATAGAGACAGTTTTGGTTTGTGTTTCCAGGGGGTACAGAGACTGACATGATCCTACTTGGTACAGTTTCATAGGGTGTTAGAGAGTTTTCTAGGAGGGTTCCCATCCCCCCTTCAGTTTAAAGAAAATTGGGTACTTGGAGGTAACAATTTAGGGTCTTGTAGTACAGTTGACTTTGTCCTTGACTCACAACTGGGGATCCAAGGTTCAATTCTCAGGCGGGATAGAAATAGTTGGACATGTTTCCCTTCACCAAATGCCTCTGGTCACCTAGCAGATAATAGATACCAGGAGTTAGGCAACTGTTATGGGGTTGCATCTTAAGGAAGGTCAAGATTTTGACTTTTGGTGTTGGGACCTCAACACATGCCTCAAGTATAAATATATATGCAGGATTCCTGTCCCCAAGAAAAACAATGCTGTAGTGTAAACCCCCTAGCAGTGATGTGTCTGACCACCACCAGGTGGCACTCTAGGTCACTCTAGGCTTCCCCCTCGCTCACATGCCTGGTTACAGTCTCGGAGAGTACGGTGCCTCTGACGAGTCTGTCTGTTTCACACTAAAGCTAAGTGGTGTTTGCAATCTCTGACCCATTGCTTTGTTATTGTTTTTCTTCTTCACAATTGCTTTTATGTGCACTTTGTGTACTCGCCTAGTTGTGCTGGGGGGGGGTTGAGCTCTGGCTCTTTGGTCCCACCTCTCAACAGTCAATCAAATGGTGTACAGATTCCTGAGCCTATTGGGCTCTATCAAATCTACATTTGAAACTGTGTATGGAGTCTGCCTCCACTACATCACTGCCTAATGCATTTCATTGTTAACTACTCTGACACTGAAAAAATCTTCTAAGGCTGTGGCTCATTTGGGTGCTAAGTTTCCATCTGTGTCCCCTTGGTCGTGTTCCACCCGTGCTAAAGAGTTTGTCTTTGTCTGCCCTGTCAATTCCCTGAGAATTTTGTAGGTGGTTATCATGTCTCCCCTTACTCTTCTGTTTTCCTGTTTTCCAGGGACGTGCGGTCCAGCTCCCTTAGCTTTTCCTCGTAGATCATATCTCTCAGTCCGGGACTTTGTCTGGTGGCATACCTCGGAATCTTTTCTAACTTTATCTTGTGTTTACAGGTGTGGACTCCAGGCTGGGGCTGCACACTCCAGGATTGGTCTTACATAAGTGGTATACAAGGTCCTTAACGATTCCATACACAAGAGAACAAATCCACAAGGGTTGTGACGAGGGTTCGAACCTACATCCAAGAAGATCCCGGACCGCCCTTGTGATGTGTTCATTTGATGCATCACGCTATTGTGACTTGAGTGTGTATGGTTCGGTTCCATACCACACGTTTCTAAAGGGCACGTGTGTACACAAGTGTGTGCCAACTTGTGGCGTTGCCCAGTAGATGTGCTTCTGGCACTAATGTGGGTTCTGGCCTGCCACTTTCTGGTCTTCACCTTTAGTGTAGTGTATCTTTGATTCTCCTTTTTTTTTTACAATATTCTTGTAAGTGGAATGGGTGGCAATAGTTAGACTTGCATGGCATCCTCTTACAGTTTTCTTAATTCACACCCATACACACAGCGTCGTGTTCTGTAATGGATGCTACTTCATGCTGTTTAATACAGGTGCAATAAAGAATGATCCTTATCATGTAGCTAGTATCAAAGTCCTACTCACTCTCCTAACTTGGAGCAAATGCAGATACTGACTTGGCATCAGTGTTCTCAGGA
>WNGS01007182.1:1600078-1626114 GCA_020271785.1 Procambarus virginalis
TCTTAACATACTAACAAGGTTAGGTAAGGTCGGTGTTTTCTATGAAGCTTTTCAAGGTAAACTATTATGTTTAGTATATCACCTATGCACGTATTTAATAAGTCAATATTGACTATTCGAATTTGCGGGAACGGGTTGCAACACCATTCACAATATTTAATAATACAATTGACTATGTATGAGAAGTACGGCAGTCTCATACGAAGCACACATGTTATGCAGGTTTAGCTATACAAAGCTCTCTATAGGTTCAAGAACCCGTCACCACGTTTTCTGAGAACGATCCACAAACCGACACAATTCGCCAATATAAAGGCCAAGGTATGGAAAGAAATCCCAAAGGAAAGCCCATTTCTTTGGGATTCCTTGATTTTGTTTTTCTTTCACCACTTTTTACTACCTAGTCTTGCTGTTTCTTATACCAGAAAAATAATGCTAGTTGTTTCTCGCAATTAATGATGAGAAATATCAGCGCTAATATACTACTACTACTACTACGATATCTTCGTTTGCAATTGACGACGAGATCTTGTCTCGTCGTCCGCCGGTGCAGATATCATCTCCCCACACGCTACCACAGTCTGCTTCCCGCATGTTTGAGAATTCACGGCGGAGCTCGAGCAAGCCGGCCTCTCAACTTTGCGTTTTTTTCTTAGTTATCGTAAAATATTCACGTTTTCTATGCATCAGCCCTTGCATCTCGCGAAGTCAGCCAGGACTTAATATGAATGAAAAAACCTACGATAGATCCGATATCCATGATTCCCAAGCTGGAATAAGTACCTGACCGTCAGAGCTCATGGAGAGTATTCGGCCTCCGGATGGGGTTTTTATTCTTATCAAAAACTGCCACAAACTCTCATTCAGTCCCGATTGGTCGATTACGAATTGAAACAACATAATCTAAACAAAAATTCAGTGTGTTGTGACTTTTGATAATATATATATAAACAAAAGGGTGGCATATAGTCATACTTGCATGGCATTCCTCTTACAGTTTTCTTAATTTACACACACCCGGGCTGAGAGGTATGACCTATGAGGAGAGACTACGGAATTAAACCTCACGTCGCTAGAAGACAGAAGATTAGGGGGGATATGATCACCATGTACAAATTCTCAGAGGAATTGACAGGGTAGATAAAGACGGGCTATTTAACACAAGGGGCACACGCACTAGGGGACACAGGTGGAAACTGAGTGCCCAAATGAGCCACAGAGATATTAGAAAGAATTTTTTAAGTGTCAGAGTAGTTGACAATGGAATGCATTAGGCAGTGATGTGGTGGAGGCTGACTCCATACACAGTTTCAAGTGTAGATATGATAGAGCCCAATAGGCTCAGGAACCTGACACACCAGTTGATTGACAGTTGAGAGGCGGGACCAAAGAGCCAGAGCTCAACCCCCGCAAGCACAAATAGGTGAGTACACACGCAGTGTCGTGTTTTGTAATGGATGCTACTTAATGCTGTTTAATACAGGTGCAATAAAGAATGGTCCTTACCATGTAGCAGTATCAAAGTCCTGCTCACTCTCCTAACTTGGAGCAAATGCAGATACTGACTTGGCATCAGTGTTCTCAGGTTGGGTGGTAAGTGTTCCTGGAGCTTGCTTGTAGCGAGTACAAGGTCACCTTTCCTAAAATGACTAAGAAACAGACTGCAAATAATGTTGGGATGGGCTGTTTGAGAACAGTATGCCCTTGAACTCTTCACAAAGGCTTTAGCCACCTCAATTTTGGATCATGGCATGGATGGGCTTCCTGATTTGCAAAAGCACATTTTTTATTTCCCTTATGACCTGACTTCATTGTTTTTGTATAAACTGTGGACCTGGAGGTTGTTGGGTTGTGGGTAACTTTTCAGGCTTCACTGGGTTGGTGTAACACACACTGGAGCAAATGATATGGTAGAAAGATGCAGAATAGAGCCAGTGCAATAGGCACAGTCGGAGAACACTATGAACATCAGAAGTCCACGGCTGTCACTATTCTTCCTGCAAGCTTCCAGCTCCAGGTACAATCTGATCCCATATAAGACGACTTCACTCATCTGGTTTATTTTAATATACAGTACCAGATTCATTAGTAATTTTTAATATAATTTTTTTTTTTAATTTTGGAGCCAGTTCAGCAAATACAAAATTTGGTTCGTATGAATTATTCCTTTGTTTTTGGCATCTCATCTTCAAACAAATTAGAACTCCTTCCAGTTCACCCAATTTTTTCTTTTCTTCTTTTAACTTTGCTATGCATTCACAATATATATATATTCATACATACAGTATTACTAATTGACCTTGAAACCCATGTACCTATTCAGTATTTTCAAATAAAATCTAAAGTTAAAGAAAATGCTTGAGCAATGTTTAAAATATCCTGTAAAGTATATCCTTTAATATAAAATTGTACATTTATTCAACAGGAATGGAGTAAACGGCTTAACTCCAAGGTGGATGTACGGGAAGGTATGGATATGTACCCATTAAGGAAAATGAGAAACGATTTGGGGACTGTAATTGCCATCGACTTGGCCACCATGACGAACTTTAGACTTAGTTAAGTATTATTGCACAGAATAAGATTATTTATTATTAACTGTGTTAATTATTCATTACTGTACAGTTAACCATTTATAATTATCTGTATTGGTACTCTACAGTATGCAACCTTATGATAATGGACTTTATTGTATTACCATCTTACAGTAATTCTTGTCCATTGAATGTTTTAACGATTTATATATGAATGAGGTAAAATAACTTTTTTGGGGTGTGCATTCCACTTATGAGGTTTTCAACTTTTTTCTTTTACCAACAACTTTCATGAAATTGGACGGGGGGCTTCATGCCACACTAAAAATGTCGCATATAATGTATGAGACGTCTCAATTGTGAAGATTAATGTGCCACTAAAGCTTTTCTTCCCAAAATGTTGCAAATCAATAGCAGTATTCTTCAATGTATTTATTTTTCATGTGCTGCACATTGTGACCTTGAGATTTAGGTAGTACAGTATATATATTTGAAGATTCATATATCGACTATAAGCCAGACAGTTATACATTGCTGTCTGTTACAGAGTATACGGTTCTGAGATGCCATTCATTATGCAAAGACAAGGGCAGAAATTTGCAAGAACCTTAGATGTGCGACTATATTCCTGTATATCTGAACAGTTGTTTTTTGTACAGTACTTGCTGAGCTTTGGTATACAGGTTCTTTAAATTATTTAAGATATTAGCATTTCATGTTTTAATGCTATGTAGATGCACAGTGGAAATACTTCTACATATCAAGATGGGTAGCAGGATTCTTAAAAAAAAAGATTATGGTGTAGGCACCTTACCTATAGTGGCAACCATGTTAGTTTTATCAAGTAATTATTTGATATCAATTATTTATCAATAAATAAATAATTTTAAGTCATAGCATGGAGGAGGGTTAAACTGCAAGAGCATAATGATAATTTTAACATGTTTCCAAAGCAGAGCTAAAATTTTCTGTTTTATTCAATTAAGTTTTTAACCGCAATTATTTTTGTATCAAGCAAGTCTTATTATATAACCTTTAAATATTTAGAACGTATTACACAACATTACAATACTGTAAAGCAAATATGTCCATCTAAACAAATTGTTTTCTTGATGGCAAACCATTACCAAAGAACAATTCATTGCTTCTTAGGCACCTGAGACAAGAGCAACTCTGCCCCACGAAAGCTTGGAAAGTCACTTGAGGCCATAAGTACACACTCGTACAAAACTTTGGAATCGTGAAAGCTTGAAATGGTAATCTCAAATCGTTGACCTAAACCAACTACTGTATTCATACAATTGTGTTTTTCTAAAATAGTGATGATACTGATATATGTACTTGTTCATAGTACTATACCTCTATACTGTATAATAGTTCTGTAAGTTTAACTTAAACAAAACTTTAATTTTACATGTGCGAACAAGCCTGAATGGTCCCCAGGACTATATGCAACTGAAAACTCACACCTCAGAGTAAGTTTTCATTTTACATGTATGTAGTTAACCAATTTCTGTTAAATGTTATGAGAAGATTCTATGCAGGAAGTAGTTCATGTGTAAGAGTTAATGGTTGAATATTAATGTAAATGTATGCCAGGTTTATCATATGCCACCTTCGTGGTTCAGTATTTCTTTCATCGATTGCCGAGGAAAGTCAAGGCAAGAATGTTACAGGGTGTAAACAGTGTATAGGCCTAGTATGATTAATTGAAGTGTGCCAGATTAAATGCAGATAATGCTGTTCTTTAACAGAATGAGAGGCTTAGGAAGACAAGTTGGAAATCGTATTAATGTGTATGCGAGTAATTACCTAAGTGTAGTCACAAGATGAGAGCTACACTTGTGGTGTCCCGTCTTTCCAGTACTGTTTGTCGGATGACAGTTTTAGTCTCCATTACCTTCTCACTTAACTCTAAAGTGAGTGTGTGTGTGTGTGTGTGTGTGTGTGTGTGTGTGTGAAATATTAAATAGTAGTCAGTTTAAATGCTTTGGATATGTGCTTGATAAAATAAGTTTGTGCAAAGTTGAGAGTAGGAAAGGAAAGTGAGTGTGTAGTGAAAGTCTGGCTAGACAATACGAGAGGAGTAGATGTTATCAAAGGGCTGCATGAAAGAGTGGTAGTGCTGACCCATATCTAAAGATAATGTGCTTTAAATGTAGAGACCAAGTGCTAAGAGTTAGAGCAGAAAAAATGGAGAGTAAGACGTAAGTGTGATAATAGAGAAAAAATAAATTCAAATAACATGGAGAACATGCTCAGATGCACACAGAAATCACAATAGAGCAATATATATAAAATGAACAAATTCACAAAGGCCGTGATGAGGGATCGCACTTGCGTATGGGATGTTCCCAGCTGCATCTTAATTGTGGCACAGTTGACTAAGGCGCATCTGGTAACAACCCGTAAGTAGGTTCAAACCCTCATTATGGCCCTTGTGGATGTGTTCATGCTCAGATGGTCCGGACACGAACAAATGAACGATAGTAAACTGGTGAAGTATATGTATCCGAGGGTAAGAGTAGAAGGGCAGGCATGGTGTGTGAAAGGAGCAAGAGTGAACTATAATGGCACGTATTAAGGAACACTGCTCAGTGGAAGCAGTTTATAAGATGGGACTGAATACATCTGCTTTTTGTTTGTACAATATAACAGTTTATGAGTAGCACTGTACACCTGGTCTTATGAACTGGTCAGATACTGCTAGTGGTGGTGCTTATTTATATATGCCATATTGTGAATATAATGAAATGGATAAGTAATATCAAGAGAAGACCAAAGTCTGTATGACTATTTAGCACCAGTGTTGTAAAACAGTCAAAGGTCCTAATTAGTATCATTCATATCCTTTCTCTGTATTATTTGCCCTTTTTCTCTGGACTGATGTCTTCCTACCCCATGAAAGTGGGAAACGGTAATGATAATATTAGTACACATAATTCAAGCAGTTACTTTTAAGTACAGTTCTTCCATGCAAGGTTTATTAGAAACTAACATTATTGAAAACACTATTGTTATACTGTTAAATCTTTTGTAACTTTTTATATGCTGTTACTTAATAAAAATTAGTTCTTGGTCCTATTGTTTCCATTGCTTATCTTCTGAATAATTTACTATATGTACAGTAAGTATAATAATTATCAAAAGATGGCACGAAGGCTAAGATTTTAATATTGACAGATATCATCCAGGATGCCAATATGAAGACTTTGACATTGGACAAGCAATGGGATTTATCAGGAATTTTATTGAGGTAGACAACTTAAAGGAACAATGAGAAAATGATGTTTCTGATCATTTTTAAAATAAGGTCATTCTATGAGGTACACGACTGTTGGTGTAACGAGAGATCTTTACCTTATTCTCAGAACGGCATTGTTCCACCAAGTTCCCAAGATTGTGTGTGACCAATACATACTTGTTTCTGGTTAGGTTGTTTCCCACTTAAGTATTACTACGATAAAGAAGGTCACTGGAATAGGACACATGTGACATGGTATTGTACATAATGTTATAGGAGCTGACCATCTATCAAAGTGGTTAGTGCATACCATGATTGCATATAGGAGCTTGCAATCTATCACTCCAAAGGTCACAGAGTGCATTATGAATAACAGGACAGAAATCAGTTATTAACTTTTGGAAGATGGAACATGCACAAATGGCCTCTTTAGAAGTGGCATCCACATAAGATTGATGGACACAATAATAATATTGCAGGAACCCAGAAAAATATGACTCTGCCGAAGATGAGGAAACAGCTAATGTTGGGTTTCAATCTCCACACAACAAGAATGATTAAAAAGAATACAAGGCCGTGAGTGCACTGCAAGTCAACCAAGATAAACACCGGCATATGAAACATATTTGTCTTTGAGCATATAAAATTGCATAAAGTTATGCAATAAAACTACTTCTCTTTGGGAGAAGATAGCACATTAAGGTATGATCAGAAAAATTAAGTGACAAATCCCATTAGTAGACCGAGCTTTGAATAAGGAATGTCAACTGTGCCACCAGTATACAACTGTGTGCCTTTGTTCATCCAGCAGTAAACTGATTGGCACATTTTGTTCCAGGGGAAAACACTAGTAGGACAAGGCAAGATGAGCCAGCTAACAAGAAGCTGAAGTAATTTACTCCTGTACTACCAGTAAGGAGAAAAGCATTATTATGGTCAAGTACCTTACCTTACCTTACCTTGAGGTAAGGTAGGGGTATACAAGTAGAAAACAAGTACAGTACAGTACTTTGTTGGTCTTTTTTATATGAAATGCAGTTCACCTACAAATAATATCTATAGGTTCTGGGTTTGATTCCCAGACAGGAGAATCATTTCAATGCATTACCTTAGATGTACTGCCTATGTATACTTTGTAGAACTGTATATAGGTACCTGGGAGTTAGTATATCAATCCATGTTGTATCCTGGGGGTACGATCAGTCATTGCATGGCTAAACTGTCCTTGATAAACATGCTTCTTATCCCCAACAATGACAAGCTATATATAACATACAAAATTTGTATCTATATACAGTATACTACAAAACCAAGAGGAATTTTATAAGCCTTGCTTATTATAATATAGAGCTCTAAATAACTCATACACACTTCTTGTTATTCACAATGGAATCACTTTACTGGTTATTTCTCAAGTTAAAGTCGGTCACTTTCTGCCGAGTTTGCCCTGTGGAAATCCATGGAAATGACACTTATGGTTCTAACCTCAAGCCTGCCTAGGTCTCGGGGGCTCTCTTTCAAAGTCTTTCATGGCATGGCTTTCCTAAATATATCGCTCATCCAGTAAAATAAGAATGATTGCCCGAAACGCTTTGCGTCATAGTGGCTTTAGGCATTGTATGTACAGTACTAGCTCTATCTATAAATCCATCAATGTTTGTATCACACCTTGTATGTATGTACTTTACCTGAATAAACATTTGAATTTGAATTTTTTGAATTTGAAAAATGCATCTCGGTCATTTCCCAGGGGCTAGGTTCATGAGGCAGTTACGCAAGTACTTGCGAACGTGTACATCTTTCCTCAATCTTTGACACCTTTGGTTACATTTATTAAACAGTTTACAAACATGAAAATTTCCCAATCAACTGTTGTTATTGTTATAAACAGCCTCCTGGTGCTTTCGAGTTCATTAATTGTAAACAAAGCCGCCAAAGTTTGAGAAAAGATGTTCAGGTTCATAAGTGCTTGCCTAACTGCTTCGTGAATCTGGTCCCAGGTTTACATTTTTGCACTTACCTATGTTGAATTACATCTGCCTTTTTTTTGGGGGGGAGGGGGGCTCAGTTCTACAGTGATGAAGTCTTTCTGGAGCTCTCTGAATCCTCACTTATATAAATTTACTATTTGCCCTATAGAATGGAGACAATATACTTCGGTAAAACACCAATGTGGTTTTGACAAAGACCAAGATTGTGGCAAATGCCCAAAGAATGTTAACCACTCAATTTTCCCTGTCAATAGTTAACTGGAGAGTGATGAGTGTGATGCTAGGAGATGAGGTGTAGCGTTACGTTTAGTGAATGGGTATAGGCGTCTTTTTGGAGTGTTCACACTTTTTTTTCCCCAAGAGGTTTCCACGTAATTAGCATTTGAATTTTGCTTCATTTTTCCATGTACATTATAACATTAGTTATATTTGGGTTACATTACTGTACATCCAACACTCATTTCCAGCTTGCACTACATTTAAAGTTATAAAACCTGGATGAAATTCTGAACTCTGTTGGAGGGAGAAGAAAAAATACATCATTTTGTTTATATATAAATTATAAAAATCACTCCAATCACCTATGAGAAAACAATTATTTACTCTTGTTGCTAATGTTAGTAAGAATAATGAAAATGATAAAATATTTGATAAACATTAGTAAACACCTTAACAAAGCTTCCTAGTTAGGAAAGCAGCAATACACTGATAAACAATTTACAACCTTAACCATTGGAATAAAGCCAAGAAATGTACCATAAAAAGCTTGGAACATAATATGGGTCTATTCTCACATGCAGTTTTAACAAGGTCTGTCAGCTGGTAAAAACAGTTCTCACAAAATTAGCTTTCATGTACACTTCACCCTCAAATATCCAAATATCTTTATAAAACAGGTAAACTAAAAAAAAAAATGGAATAAATCTGCCCGCTAACCAAGGTTTTTCCTTGTTATTGTTAAAGATTCGCTACCTGGAACAAAATTCCAAGTAGCACAGGCTATGGTGAGCCCGTTGGTTTTTCCTTGTACGAGAGCTTGGTCTGACCTCTGGTTACTCCAGCATTTTCATTAACATCTCTCCTATATTACTGAATAAAATTGAGAGCAGTAATGGTAATGTCTTCTCAGACATAACAACATGATAAAAATCCACACACTTGTATAATTGTCAAATTTATGTAAGGAATTTACACCAAGTCTTTCACACTCTCCTGAGTGCTTTGTCAAGGTCTGGGTGTGTGATTAGGACAAGACTTACATCTCAATGTCTAATCTGTCTAATCTTGATTAGATGTTGAGATGTGACAGATCAGACATTGAAATGTAAGCCTCGTCATAATCACACACTCGGACCTTGACAAAGCACTCAGGAGAATGTGAAAGACTTGGTGTAAATTCCTTACATAAATTTGACAAATACTGTGGATTTTTATCCTATTGAGAGCAGAGGTGGAAAGAGAAATGACAAACATATTGAAACCTTCTAAGCATCAAGATTTGGATGATGCGGTTTGCAATGACTTGCACATTACTGTAGCCTGGGGCTGGCTGACTGACTGGCTGCTGGTGGTGAACAGTTACAGTCTGAAGCTGAAAGACTGACACAGACCACTGGCCATTGAGAACGTCAAGGCCAGTTCAGGGTGACTGCAAACGTAACAGAAATCACGATAGTACTAAAGCTGCATTTTGCTGCCTCTGTCATCAAACTCAGGTTGCTGTGCTACACAATGTTATCTGAACAAATTTATGTTTCAGAATTTTTTGTACACAATTACCATTCATATGCAAACAAAATCTTTATACTGTACATTATTTGTATATCAATATGTTGAAATATTTATTGCATTACAATAAATGCATTAAGGAAAATTGACAATTTTTTGGATAAATAGTAAAAAATAAAGCGGCAATCATTCAGAAAACAGGAATGATAATCTAAATTTTTTAGGGTGCTGTAAACTGTTCATTCATACGTCCTGTAATACACTGCATGCGAGACGACCTAGGTTCATAAATCCTGCTGTAAACATCTTGAAACTTGTCAAAATTCATATAAAAATTATCCGCCATCAAAATTATTTATAAAGTAATTTTTTTTTACTTCCACGGGACTTTGAATGATAAGCAGGCGATGAGTCACAATAACGTGGCTAAAGTATGTTGACCAGACCACACACTAGAAGGTGAAGAATCACAATCGACTTGAGAATGGTCCAGGACGGACCGAAACGTCGTCGTCTCTTCACGTTCTAGTGTGTGGTTTGAATGATATTTATACTTGCTTATAAGTACCCGATGATTAACAACAATGATATAACCCTCAAAGACATAACAATAGTATGAAATTTATAACAAAAATTACATATTTAATAAATATAACCGGTTATCACAATTACAGCATAACAATATAAACTCTGAACTGTAACAAGTAGCATTTAGTGTTCAACTATGTTTGCATGTTCTCCGCACAATGTTCACCAACACTGATGAACATTGTAGCTATATCCTGCTAAATATCTATATCTATACACATTAGCCCACTTTTAGATAAACCAACTACAGTACCCAGAAAAATAGCAAAATTATTAACTGTATAACTAGATCTGTATCCACCTACTAATATGTGTGTGTGTGTACATGGTGACTAATAGCCAAAACCATACTACTTGGCCTAGTATGCAAGCCCCAATCTGCCTAATAGGCAAAGTGATTTTAATTATTTTAAAATATTTCTTTTCGAATTGGTTTAGTCCAATTAATATTATTATTATTATGAAATGCTAACTTAGGTACGATCAAATTTTTGTTAGTTTTAACTCAAATTAAAAAATCAAAATCATATATAATTTAATGAAAAGCTTTATCATTCCATAAAAAATATTTTTTGAAAAAATATGCTCAGAAAAATTTGACTTGTTAGGCAACTTGGCCTATTTGGTACAACATGTATACAGTATATATATATATACATGTACATACATATGTATGTGTGCGCATGCTTGTCTACATACACACAAATACAGTAAATGTCTGGTCACGCTTCTATATCATACTTGGAAGACTATAAAATGGCCTAAACAGTATGTGTCATGCATATTAATTTACATTAATACAATTCAATAAGCAAATTATACACTTACATGAAATGATTATAAAATACAGTACTGAAACTATTGTTATACTGTATGCAGCATTAAACCCTAAAATGTTTCTCACACAGTCAGTATGCACGAATTACTACTGCTATTGTATTTTACAGCCATTGTATGAGCCACAAACATCCCCGCAGTACACCTCCAGTTCCCAAGAACATCCCACCTCCAGTTCCCGAGAACATCCCACCTCCAGTTCCCGAGAACATCCGCCTCTAGTTCCCGAGAACATCCCGCCTCCAGTTCCCAAGAACATCCCGCCTCCAGTTCCCAAGAACATCCCGCCTCCAGTTCCCAAGAACATCCTGCTCCAGTTCCCGAGAACATCCCGCTCAGTTCCCGAGAACATCCCACCTCTATTTCCCAAGAACATCTTGTGCATCACATTCTAGTACACCTTCATATTCCTGCCCAATACGCATCAACATTCAAGTCTCCGTGTCCTTGCAATTTACCTACTATGGTGCAATAAATGTTTTATATGCTACATACATTGCAATTCTCAATTTCTTAATTCTTTAAGATTCAATATGACAATATTCATGATGTTCATTTAGCATGCAAAAACGTTTAAAAGTAACAGCTGTCATGCTTTCCAAGCATTCAACTAATAATATGCTAATAAATTATGTAAATAACTGTAAAATATAATTCGAACCAATCACCCTTAAGTCTATAATTATTTATAAGTTACTAAACATAAATATTGTAATAACCCAGTAAAAGCCAGGGACGAGAAAATTATGTCATCATTATCCCATTTTCATAATACGATGGAGTGGGAAGGCTTCAGCCTGGAGAATACAAGAAACCACTCTCTTCAATATAAGAAAAGAAGGAAAGTAAGTAAGTAATTATAAAAGGCACCAAACCGGGAAGGCTATGTAGCCATCATCAAATGTGCGGAATAATCAGAGGGTGCTAAATTCACCAAGGATGCCAATATGAGAACAAAATGCATAAGGCGAACGATATCAAAAGTATCAGAGTCACCAAGAATTCTATCGAGAAAGAAGGATAAGGTAAACAATTATACCTATCTATTGGCTGCATCTCATATACAATGCAGCACCACAAAGAGCCAGAACTATCGCTAGCAAATCATCCACAGCAGCATCTATCTGCTCTAATTATTTTGTATAACAACTCATAATAGATTAACAGTGCAAGTGCAGATAATTTGAGAATATACTTTATCAAAACTTTTTAAATGATAAAAGCGTTTACAGCTGAAACATCACCAATGCCTCAAGAGTTGTACTATACATATAATATGTATCAAATGTTCACTTCCTCTTCACAAATTTCAACCAACATGTTTTGATCCTTACCATCTCTTGTGCACTCTTCACACACGCAAAAACACCCTGCCCACCAAAACCCAACCACAATAAAACTCATTCCAACAAACGTTGCATCTATTTAGACTGACAAAAGTTCTTTGAATCTATCCTTCATAAGCTAATACTCAAGATGTATATTGAGTAAGAGTACTCAGTACAAGAAAACAAGTGTCACTGTGAAAAAGAAAATTTAACCTACTTGATGGGGTTCTGAGAGTTCTTCTACTCCCCAAGCCCAGTCCGAGGCCAGGCTTGACTTCCGGTTTTATGCTTGGACCTGGAATGTAGCTGTACCTCTCACCACAAAAGTTCATTCCGAACAGAACACTAAGAAAAAGCCTAGAGACATAATGTGGACAGCGGGTTCAAGTCCTTCAACTCCTACCAAGAACACAAGACCAGATGGAACAGCAAAATGCCTATTGCCCCTAGGTAGCTCTTACCGATACTCAACCAAACTCGTATATACAGTACAGATATTTAACCTATGACAATCAAGATCCCATAATTATTGTTACCCAGAATTTGTTNGTATCCGAGAATACCTCATAAGGTCACAACACAATGTGACCTCATGAAGTAAGACATTGAGTCAGTATGAAAAGCAATAATAAATCTTTCTCTCCTGCATACAGCTTTGCTCTTTCATCAGGAAGAATGTGACAAGATCTGGCTTTGGAAGCCTTAGATTGGCATTGGTGCTTCCAAGAAGCAGTTGTGAATCCTCACTTAATGTTTACTTGCAACACAAATTAGGTATCATTGGGTTTCCCTTCTTCCTTATCTTGAGGTTATCTTGAGATGATTTCGGGGCTTTAGTGTCCCCATGGCCCGGTCCTCAACCAGGCCTCCACCTCCAGTAAGCAGCCCGTGACAGCTGACTAACACCCAGGTACCTATTTTACTGCTAGGTAACAGGGGCATAGGGTGAGAAGAAACTCTTCCTATTGTTTCTCCCCAGCGCCCGGGATCGAACCCGGGACCACAGGATCGCAAGTCCAGCGTGCTGTTCGCTCGGCCGACCGGCTCCCTCTTCCTTTAATACAATTCTACATCAGAGTTTCAAGCCGTAATGAATGTACCTCTGATGGCTCATCAATGAGATTTTCATCACTGCATGAATTTTCATCATAAAAAATTGATTTTTGATAATTTTCATCAATGATATCCATGATATGAATATCATATGAATTCATCGGGGTCATCAATGATATTCATCATTGATGACCCCATAGGAACATTTGAAATGATTGCTGTGGTGCCTGTTCCCAAGTATCATCCTGCCTCGCTGTATGAAACCCCTGTATGAACAAGATGGCTTCCTCTCACTGGAGGTTCTAAGAGTCCATTTTGTACACAACCTACCGCACACACATTTTTAATGGGTATCAAATATTCAAAAGGTGTTTTCTCGGTTGCACAGCACAGTGGTTAAGATATGGGCATCATACAACTGCTGCATATTCCAGCTTTGGCCTAATGAAAGTCGTGAACAATTTCTTTAGTATTTCGCCATTCATGTACAGTATTTAAAAGCAATTCTGAACTTTGAAAATGTAGCATAGACTAAATACTCTCTGCAGAGGGAATAATTTTACTTCTAAGATCGCCATTTTCTGTACCTAGAGTAAGAAACTTTACTTCATGAATCCTTTGCAAATCTTCAACCTTCACTAACCTGCCAAGTAACAATCCTTTCATTATTTGTTTTCAGTAAGACCTTCAAAATTGTCCTGTGTTGTTGACATTACAGGTTGAGTCATGTCTGCTATTGTTATTATTTTCATCTGCTTCCAGTAGCCCTTGCTCAAATTTCCCATATAATTTTTTCAGTATTTACAACTCTCCACCTTCTGTTGCGGATCTTGGTATATTTATAGTATCTGGATACGACTTGTGCACCTCTATGCTATACTACAATCTAGATAACAATGATATAATCCTGGAGCTTTCTGAGGTGTCGCCAGCAGGATGGAAAGGCATGATAAACCATGGATAGGAATGTACACAATCAAGTTGGGAAGTATAGTGCTCCATGTGACAGGAAATTTTTTAATATCCTTGGAGGGTCATAGATATACTATGTAGTCATTGAAGCATATTCAGTCCAGCTTGGAATCACAGACAGCATTCTACAAAGCTCAGTAGTCCTTCCGTGCCCTCTCCTAACATCGTAAATGACCACCAATGTGGGCTGTCCCTAACAACCAGTTGGACTGCCTGATCACTCATCAACCACCATATGAAGTTACAGTACTACACCTATCATGGGTTCAGTGATCAAAACCAGTCCATTTACTCCAACTATTATCCAGTGCATAGTCACCAGGCAGAGACTAGATTTAATTAAAGTAGGACTTTACATCTGTGAATCTTGACCTATTTTTGCAGTGACTTTTTATATTTCAGCTGTGCTTTACTTTAATATATTTCTACTATATAGAACTTCTCATGTGTGTTTACAAATCTTATAGTGTGCCTGTTTCCCCCTGTATGTTCAGTTCAGTGCTCTTGTATATGCACAATTGTGACTTAACTTGTTGAGCCCATACCACTTAATTTATATCTTCTGAGTCTCAGACATAATGCATGTGTTTGTTGTTGTTGTGTACAGGGTACTAGCTCCTTCACAAGTGTGTGTGTGTTGATGCAGTCTCTAGTGTACCCCATGGCATTTCTCACCTGCTTTTGTTGCTAAAGCTGCTAAAGATAAATAAATAGAAAATCTCTAATTTGCAAAATATGTAAAATATTTATATAATCTGGAATTGAGACCACACAACTCGATCATAACACAAAAAAACAAGTGTCGCATATAGCATGAACATAGTACAGAAAAGAGCATAACATTCAATGAATTTAAAACACAATCATAACATATAATTTTATGTAATTAAAAAATGTCTCCCATAGATTAAGTGGGCAAGGACTAATGATGACAAGGCCAAAGTGATTGCCCAGAATGGCAGGCAGTACGCACAAAACATCTCATGGCAAAAGATGTGTATTGCTATCATGCTGTCTTACTGAAGGTAAGTCTTATTTATGTATCATCACTTGTGTATCAACTTACATGGCATTTCTGACCTAGACTAAGTGATTTCTTCCTTAGGCACTGTCCAGTTCTTTCTAAGGCTGAAGATCAAATGCAGCCAGGGGCAACTCCACACCTCCCTCTAGGGCAGCAGGATTGTTTCAGACATCCGCAGTGAATACACTGGAGAAGACAATGATGAAGTCTCGGCCCGCCAAACACACACCGAAACTACGACGTTGGTACAACATTCGAACAAGTCTTAACACCTCCTAACCAGTTATAACAACCAATATAGCAGTTGTACCAACGTTCTAATACGTCATAAACATTAAGCCAAGATGTAACAACTTTATTACAAGTTGTAACAAGCAGAAAATAGAGACAGTTTCGGTTTGTGTTCCAGGGGGTACAGAGACTGACATGATCCTACTTGGTACAGTTTCATAGGGTGTTACAGAGAGTTTTCTAGGAGGGTTCCCATCCCCCCTTCAGTTTAAAGAAATTGGGTACTTGGAGGTAACAATTTAGGGTCTTGTAGTACAGTTGACTTTGTCCTTGACTCACAACTGGGGATCCAAGGTTCAATTCTCAGGCGGGATAGAAATAGTTGGACATGTTTCCCTTCACCAAATGCCTCTGGTCACCTAGCAGATAATAGATACCAGGAGTTAGGCAACTGTTATGGGGTTGCATCTTAAGGAAGGTCAAGATTTTGACTTTTGGTGTTGGGACCTCAACACATGCCTCAAGTATAAATATATATGCAGGATTCCTGTCCCCAAGAAAAACAATGCTGTAGTGTAAACCCCTAGCAGTGATGTGTCTGACCACCACCAGGTGGCACTCTAGGTCACTCTAGGCTTCCCCCTCGCTCACATGCCTGGTTACAGTCTCGGAGAGTACGGTGCCTCTGACGAGTCTGTCTGTTTCACACTAAAGCTAAGTGGTGTTTGCAATCTCTGACCCATTGCTTTGTTATTGTTTTTCTTCTTCACAATTGCTTTTATGTGCACTTTGTGTACTCGCCTAGTTGTGCTGGGGGGGGTTGAGCTCTGGCTCTTGGTCCCACCTCTCAACAGTCAATCAAATGGTGTGTACAGATTCTGATGAGCTATTGGGCTCTATCAAATCTACATTTGAAACTGTGTATGGAGTCGCCTCCACTACATCACTGCCTAATGCATTTCATTTGTTAACTACTCTGACACTGAAAAAATCTTTCTAATGTCTTTGGCTCATTTGGGTGCTAATTTCCATCTGTGTCCCCTTGTTCGTGTTCCACCCGTGCTAAGAGTTGGTCTTTGTCTGCCCTGTCAATTCCCCTGAGAATTTTGTAGGTGGTTATCATGTCTCCCTTACTATTCTGTTTTCCAGGAATGTGAGGTTCAGCTCCCTTAGCCTTTCCTCATAGCTCATACCTCTCAGTTCCGGGACTAGTCTGGTGGCTTACCTCTGAATCTTCTCTAACTTGTCTGTTTTTAACTAGGTATGGATTCCAGGCTGGAGCTGCATACTTCAGGATNTTGCTTCCATTCTGTCTAAATTTTGTGGCCTATATATAACTCCTATTGTAATATTATTTTGCTTTTTCGTTTAATTCTATCCAAATGTTTTCTGTGTGGCTCAGTTTTGATTCCCTCTTTGAGACTACATTTCAAATTGTCCCTACCGTATATGGCTACTCCACCTCCTCGTCTAATATATCTATCTGTGTGAAATAGTTTAAATCCATTTATTTGATATTCAGCTAATAGTTCTCTATTATCTACATTCATCCACGTTTCGGTAAGTGCATAATATCTATTTTTTCTGTGCAGACAAGAGCATTTAATTCGTTAATTTTATTTCTTAGACTTCTACTGTTAGTGTAATATACCCTAAGTGAATAGTTATTTTGAGGCCCTTCTCTTTCCCTGATCATTTTGCCAATTCCTTTCCCCACAAACACATACTTTATTACCTCCTTCCTCCAAATCAATTCCCATACCTCTATCTACTAACAGTTTAAACCCAAAGTTCAGTTTTGTTTATGCAGTTCAGTTTTGGTCTCCCACAAATTAGTAATCTTTCATATGATGAAAGATTAATAAAGCTTAAATTGCATTCGCTGGAAAGGCGAAGAGTTAGGGGTGACATGATAGAGGTTTAAGTGCTACGAGCTCTCCCACCCGACCACAAATGTCAGCACCCTGTCCAGAGGTGCAGCCTGTGCGCACTGGACCATCACTACTCCATATGCAAGGCAACAGTCCATCGCTGCTTGCTCTGTGATGGCAATCACCCTGCAATTTCCTACCGCTGCCCCCGCAGACAGGAAAGCATCAAGGCCCAGGTTGAAGCCAAGAGAAACAACCCTTCTACCTCCTCGACCAGAGCCCCAAGCGTTCAACCCTTAGCTCTCACTAATCGCCCAGAAGACTTTCCGGTCTTACCAACATGTGGCTCCTCCCAGCAGGCGACACAGCCTTCTCATTGGAGGACCCAAGGTCCCACAGGCTCCTTCACAGCCCCCTGCATCACGTGCAGGCATTATCCCTGGTCTTCTTAAACTAGCGGAAAGGCTTGCAGGACCAGACAACCAGCGCTTTGTTAGTGAACTGAACGCATTATACATAGACAATGGCTGGCCCCCATCATAGCCACTAGCGTAAATCTTACTGCCTCCTCTACCACTCCGGAGACTACCACCAGGACGACCGTGCGGTCAACTTCAACACCGACTCCAGAACCGCCCATGACCCGGGCGACACAAACAGAGGTAATTCCTTCTCCAGCTCCCAACACTCCTACCATCACAGTCTCAGCAGCCGCGCTAGCAGACGTGCTGTCTACAAACGATAACAGCACCACCAGCGCTCCTGAAATAGCTACAAACACAAATCAACGACACCTAAGCCTACCTAAGGCTGCGAGGCGAAAGACAAAAACACCCACTACGGACGTTCCCACAAGATGGGTATGGGGTGCATAATAAATGAACTAAACTAAACTAAAAAAAAAAAAACGGAGGTTACGGACTCCTCAGACGAGGAAATCGTAGTAGGAGCTCCACCGCCGCATCACAAATACGACACATACACGGTTCAAGACTTCCTCATGGAGGCCACGTCACCAAACTCCAACGAAGATGTTACTGCTGCTCGGCTTAGACTCGGTTACAAGTATCTCTGGGAATTCTCATTATCTGCCGATGTAGACCTGACCAAATGTAAACTGTGTCAACAAAATTATTCGCACACCCTCCGTCACTATGTGATGGAGTGCGAAAAGATACGTGAATTTAGAGACAATTCTATAACCAATGTTCCAGCGATGTGTAAATATTTCATTCAAAATGATCTGCTACCAGAAATTTTAGCCAAATATCCCCAGTTTGCTAACTGTAGGTAGTAACTGAGTGATTGTAACCTATCCACCGCTGCCCACTGGATGGGAGGCGGTGTGCAGGACAAACATATAAATTTTGACACTAGCTCTCCACATATGTCAGTTGCTTAATTTAGAACCTGTACTTGAGGTCGATCTCGAACCCATTGTTGATGTGACGACTTATATGAATTTTGTAACTAGCTCATCAAGATTGTAACTTGCTTAGCTAATGAATTGTGGGGTTCAGTCCCTGAGCCCATATGTGCCTCTGTAACCCTTTCCACTACCGCCCACAAGATGGGTATGGGGTGTATAATAAATGAACTAAACAGCACTGCTCAAGTCGCAGGCAAAGAAAAAACGGAAAACCTAGAGGTCGACACTAATCACACCAGCTCCATAACTGGTATAGCCAGCCCTCCAGGCTGAAAACCATACATCACCAGATCTCTAGTATCAGCTACTGGTACAGAAAATGGCTCTAAAGAGCCTCCACTTACGGCTCACCATAGCCCGTGCTACTGGAACTTACTGTTCTGAGTAGCGAATCTTAAACAACAACAACAATCTCACGTATGTCAGTTGCTTAATTTAGAACCTGTACCTGAGGTCGATCTTGAACCCATTGTTGATATGACGACTTATATTGAATTTTGTAACTACCTCATCAAGATTGTAACTTGCTTAACTAAATGAATTGTGGGGTTCAGTCCCTGAGCGCATTATGCCTCTGTAACCCTTTCCTCTACCGCCACGGGATGGGTATGGGGTAATAATATATGAACTAAACTAACTAACTGTCTTACATATCCTCAACAGTAGATAAAAAAAAATAATTGCAGAATTCTAGTTACCTAATACCAGCATGGTATAAAACCTTATTATAAGCTACCAGACGTATAGATCAGTGTTTAAAGTAATAATAATACATTATTATTAATGTAAATAATATTATTAAAATAATATAATACAGCTGATGCCATCTGTCGGCAGAAGAGAACACTATCAACTGGCTGGTCAACAGTGGCCATAAGATACAGCTTACGCCATCTGTTGACATCAAATTACACCTATAACAAATTACCCCACAAAATACAAGTAACGCCATCTCGTTTTTTTCCAACGCACTAAAAATAGCCAAACAGCAACCCATAAGGCGGGTTGTTGTGCTCGGGTAGGAGGTTCCAAGCTCCGCCCCAAGATGGTATGGGGTGCATAATAAATGGCATATCATTGGTAGATATTCTTTGTTGACATTCACACCACAGCCAATCACAGGAAGGGATCAGCTAAAGGCTCCAGCCACGTAATAAATCATCTTTATTCAGCACAACATCTTTGCTTATGACATTCTACTTCAACTTTAATCTACCTAAAAAGTGAAATGTTAAGTATTTAAAAGCATTAATATAGTGATAATTAAATACTGCAGGATATAACGAGTGTTACAGAAACATGGGCTGGCTACCTAGCTTGTGACGTCATCAGAGGGTGTTGCCTCACACGAATAATATCGGCGATACAATACGCCTCCGTCCTCTTATTGCTCTACATTATTCAGTTAGATGGAAATTTCTGTCTTGTATAACACAGATTGTTGTTCTTTTGTACAACAACACCAAGGTTATTGAGCAAAAGGACGTATTTCTTATTTTGCATTTTATTCATATAAGTGTTGGCATTCCCTGCAACAGCCAATCACAGGAAGGTATTTGTTGCAAACTCTTGCCTTCAACAACGTTGATTCCTAATGAACTCTAACAATAAATTTGTTTAATAAATGAGTATTTAGGGTCAAGCTACAGATGAACATTATAGGATAACTATGTTTTAGCTTGCAGCTTCGTTAGACAGAATCCCTGGTCTTAATTTTACAAATAAAGAACTAGAAAGCGTATTTTATTGATAACTTTTCGAGAAATAAATCCCAGTCTCATATTTGAGAACATTTATGCATTGATTTTTTGGCTTAAGTTCTAATCATAATCTCTTTTACAATCTCAACACCATCTGGCTCGCATCTTGTAACTATCTTCGTTACTTAGCCTCAAAACCTTATATTTGTCTTACATATCCTCAACAGTAGATAAAAGAAAGTAATTGCAGAATTCTAGTTACCTAATACCAGCATGGTATAAAACCTTATTATAAGCTACCAGACGTATAGATCAGTGTTTAAAGTAATAATAATACATTATTATTAATGTAATAATATTATTAAAATAATAATAATACAGCTGATGCCATCTGTCGGCAGATAAGAACACTATCAACTGGCTGGTCAACAGTGGCCATAAGATACAGCTTACGCCATCTGTTGACATCAAATTACACTTATAACAAATTACCCCACAAAATACAACTAACGCCATCTCGTTTTTTTCCAACGCACTAAAAATAGCCAAACAGCAACCCATAAGGCGGGTTGTTGTGCTCGGGTAGGAGGTTCCAAGCTCCGCCCCAAGATGGTATGGGGTGCATAATAAATGGCATATCATTGGTAGATATTCTTTGTTGACATTCACACAACAGCCAATCACAGGAAGGGATCAGCAATAGGTGCCATCCACTTAGTAAATCATCTTAGTTCAGCCCATCAGTCCTGCTTATGGTATTCTGCTTTAACTTTAATTTATCCAAAAAAGTGAAGTGTTAATTATTTAAAGTGTTAATAAAGTGATAATTAAATATTGCAGGATATAAAAGATGCCATATAAAAATGGGCTGGCTACCTAACTTGCGACGTTATTATTGGGGGTTGCTTCACACAAATAATGAACGTACTACTCTGCCCTCATATTCGAGTAAATTATTCAGTTAAATGGAAATTTCTATCAGGTGCAAAACAGAAATTGTTGTTCTTTTTCACAACAACTTTGTTGTTGTGCACAAGGACCTATTTCTTAGTTTAAATTTTATTCATAAAGAGTGTTGGTATTCCCCGCAACAGCCAATCACAGGAAGGTATCTCTGGAAGCTCCGCCTCCTTATGGACTCAGCACATCGCTCTAGCTCATGGCTCGCTGTTTCATCTCTTGTATATACAAACTATGACTTTTTTCGATTACTGTTATAATTAATAATATGAGATATAAAAGTTTTTACACAAAATGGCTAAATTCTGCCATTAAATGGACTTGTCTGGTATACTTACAAACATACACCAATTTATTACCATTCATCCATTATTAATTTCAAATGTAAAGTATACTGTCTAGTTTTTTCCTCTCGCCATTACTTGGTGCAATATTTGAAAGATGTCTATTTATTTATCGGTCTATCTATTATCTTGTATTTATATTTACAAGTTTCTGTGCCTGGAAGAAAACTCTGCATTGAATTGGGACTAATTTATTAAATAATATTATTTAGTATTAATTAGTATTTACAATTATTATTAATTACAATTATTTATAGCTTAGCTACTTTCATGTAACTCGCAATTGTACATTCTTAATTAACATTAATAGCCCAAATTAGCAGATCTTGCTTTTAAATTAGCCCAAAAAGTAGCAAGTAGCGAAATTAAAAATTTGGGAGCGCGGGGCTCTCAAAAGTAGCCCAATTCGCTATTTGTAGCCCAATCTGGCAACACTGTGTGGGAGCAGTTTACAGATTTCCTAACACCGATGTTGCTGAATTCTCCATATGTTCCAAATAAGCTCTGCTTGAAATCAGTCGCCGATTTCTTAGACATAGTGAAATTTAAATTTAAATAAGTTTATTGAGGTAAAATACACACAAAGGGATGAGGTAGCTCAAGCTATTCTCACCCCGTTCAGTACATCGTGTTAATACATACATAGACACACATAACAAACAATAAACGTATTACCGAACATTCTGAGAGATAAACATATATATTTCCTCCTTTACATGACATAGTGAAGACCACTAAACCAGAAGGGATCATAGCATCTCAGCATAAGATAAGAACCATACTCACCACACCAGAAATAAATATTTCTTTGATATCCCCAGTCAAAGTAAATCTGTGTAAACACTATGCAAATAAAGGGCCTGGTGAGGATTTACTGGCCGCCAATCCTTAACTGTAGTCTCTTTACCCAACAGTATTTATTTATTTATTTATATACAAGAAGGTACATTGGGTTTGAGAAAATACATAGCATAGTATTTACAATCTTGTAAAGCAACTAGTACGCGCAGCGTTTCGGGCAGGTCCTTAATCTAACAGATAATTTTAAGTGGGTAAATACTAGCAGAATTAATAAAATGATAACAGTTACATTGTAAGAAAAAATGAGATGAGAGAGATTAGTAAGTATAGTAAAGCCATTGGTATGTTAAAGCTGTGATTGATTACATTGACAACTTGATAAGATGGGTACCTGGTTGTTAAACGGTTTGGCGGGTCGTATTCCTGGTAACATAGAATTAAGACCTAGCATGCATATCCCGAAACGCTATGCGTGCTACTGGCTGTACAAGAATGTAAGAACTCTTCTATAAATAAAAAAAAATAAAACATCGGTTGTGAACGTCAGCCAGCGCACAAGTACAAGAGCGCTCAAAATTAACACATAAAACATGTGGAGACAGGCGTGTGGCTCCTGACATTTCTTTTAATTAATATTACATGTTAAGCGTTTATCCTTAATACATATTATTATATAAATATAACTATCAAACAGTAAATGTAATAGAAGTCTACCTAAACACTACCTCGGTCTAGTGTTTTGTGTGTTCGATCATGTTTTGTGTTCCTCAACGCTGGCGGGCGTCGTTCTTATAAACCCGGATTAAATCCATCACAACCCTAAACGTCATTTAATAACCATATACCTATCAAATAAAAGATTATTAACTGTCAATAGCATTATATGATGGTTTTTAATATTGCTCAATCATATATATACACGAAAGGTACTAATATATATGGGAAATGGTAGAAAATAGATATAATGTGAATGGTGTGTACGAAATGGCTAGTCACCTCCAAGACGTCTTCAAGGCAGCACCATGAAGGCGAGACTCTCGCTCTTCATCTTCTCAGCGTCTTGTGTCACGCTCAAGGAGGCAAGAAGTCAAGGTGGATTAAAGACCACCAGAGTCTTCGGGCCAGGCTTGCAGCCAGAGAGAATTGTCTTCCCGGTGCGGTATTTCTTCATAGAGGCGTATGACAAGAAGGGCAACAGGTAGAGGAAGTTTTCTTAAGGCTCCAGTTCAAGGCGATGAGGTTTCAAAGTTTATTTTCTTGAATGAGACTTAAGACGTTGTTAAGTGTCATTTCCGTCAAGAGTGTCATATTTGTGATATGTTTTAAGTGAGTGAAAGGGAATGAGATGGTTGTAATGCGTGGTTTTAGCGCTGGGTTGAGTGACCCCATCGTGACCCCCACACGGCACTGGTGCCTCTGGTGACCCCACACGGCACTAGTGCCTCTGGTGACCCCACACGGCACTGGTGCCTCTGGTGACCCCCACACGGCAGTAGTGCCTCTGGTGACCCCACACGGCACTAGTGCCTCTGGTGACCACACATGGCACTAGTGCTCCCTGGGTGACTCCATGTGGCACTAGTGCCCTCTGGTGACCCCACATGGCACTAGTGCCTCCTGGTGACCCCACATGGCACTAGTGCTCCTGGGTGACCCCACACAGCACTAGTGCCTCCTGGTGACCCACAAGGCACTGGTGCCTCCTGCTGACCCCACACGGCACTGGTGCCTCCTGGTGACCCCACACGGCACTAGTGCTTCTGGTGACACCACACGACACTAGTGCCTCTGGTGACCCCACATGGCAGTAGTGGCTCTGGGTGACCCCACATGGCACTAGTGCTCCTGGTGACCCCATGTGGCACTAGTGCCCCCTGGGTGACCCCATGTGGCACTAGTGCCCCCTGGGTGACCCCATGTGCACTAGTGCCCTCTGGTGACCCCACATGGCACTAGTGCCTCTGGTGACCCCACATGGCACTAGTGCTCATGGGTGACTCCACATGGCACTAGTGCCTCTGGTGACCCCACATGGCACTAGTGCTCATGGGTGACTCCACATGGCACTAGTGCCTCTGGTGACCCCACATGGCATTAGTGCTCCTGGGTGACCCCACATGGCACTAGTGGCTTTGGGTGACCCCACATGGCACTAGTGGCTTTGGGTGACCCCACATGGCACTAGTGCCTCTGGGTGACCCCACACAGCACTAGTGCCTCTGGGTGACCCCACATGGCACTAGTGGCTGTGGGTGACCCCATGGGCACTAGTGCGTCCAGGTGACCCATGTGGCACTAGTGCGTCCAGGTGACCCCACATGGCACTAGTGGCTCTGGGTGACCCCACATGGCACTAGTGCCTCTGGGTGACCCCACATGGCACTAGTGCCTCTGGGTGACCCCATGTGGCACTAGTGCGTCCGGGTGACCCCACACTGCACTAGTGCTCCCGGGTGACCCTACACGGCACTACTGCCCCTGGCGACCCCTTGAAAGAGGAGTGTCAGAGGTAGAACAGGCCTAGAGGCAGAGCCAGCGTGCATGGGGGAGGGTGGGAGTGAAATTGTGCGAAAATCCTGTTCCAGCTTCAGTAGACGACTTTGGAAACCTTGTGTGTTCAGCAGAACTCCAAGTTGCAATCTTTATACCATGTCGTGGTCTAGTCTTAGCACGTGTGCGTGGGAACACCCACCGAATAGGTTCAAACCCCCCATCACAGCTCCTACGGATTTTCTCAATAATATAATGATTATAATACCAATATAATAATACCGATGATAATACTGTAATAATAATCATAATGATAATCATATTATTAGAATACGGTAATGCACAAGGAAATCAATTAACATGATGTATCAATGAGAAAATCGTAGAAACCCTCCTTAATGAAGATTTGAACCAGCACAATACAATACAACTGCTGCACATTCCAACTTTGGTCTCACAAAAGTTGTGAACATTTTCTTTAGTATTTCATTATCCATGTATTTAAAAGCAATTCTGAAATTGAAAAGCATAACATAGCTCCTCATATAATGTTCTTTATGTGATCCTCAGGTGACAGTTTAATATCTAGAACAACCCCTCAATCGCTTTATCAGAAATTTGTAAAGCTTTTTCGCATATTGTGTAGGTTGTTTGTGGTCTATTTTCTCCTATTCCACATTCCATAACATGGAGTTATTCACATTAAATTCCATTTGCCAAGTGGTGCTCCATACTCAATGCTTCCAGTATGGTATCCCAATTTACCTCAAGAGCTTGACGTGCAGGCATGTTTTCCTCTCATAGAAAACTCGGCAAAATTGCTCTCAGGCAAGAGTAATGTTATTTTTTATATAAATAAAGATTTATACAGTACAGTACTGTATATGTTTGTGATGCAAATAGTCTACCAA
>WNGS01007182.1:1688408-1701534 GCA_020271785.1 Procambarus virginalis
CCACGTCGCCAACGTACATCTGCCGGGGAATTACAATGTACCAACTGCAACAGTCTACTATGTTGACATTATGGCATAGGAAATAATACTTGATAAAATTGCGAGAGGCTCACTGGTGGTTTTTTGTTAATCATGCCTCGTAACGTTGTTGAAATTCTAATGTTTAAGAGCTCACAACAAAATGGATTCAACCGGAACATTTTAAAATGCTAAGCTAACATACATACGTAAATACATAGATACACAGATTTACGTATGCCTTACATAAAAGTGTTCGATGTGTCTTTTACATAGTGTCATTAATGTGCATTTACAAAGGTGAAATGTAATTCTGATCAGCTTACATATATACTTTATACACACTTACACCCACAAACATATACGTACATATACATATTAGCATACATATATACACACACACACAGCATGCATTCACATACATTTGTCTCTTTACTCTGACGGGGTGAGATAGCTGACAGAGAACTAGTGGCAATTAAGCACTTAAATCACAGAAGGTGATTAAGGTGCTTATACAAGCTCAGGTTATATAGTTACATCACATACATACTTGTATAATTGAAACATTACATGGTCAATCTTGGGTACATGTCCAATATTATCATCAAGTGTTCCAGTACTCATACAGTAGTCACACAGTTCAGCATACCTCAGCCCAGGAGGGCGAAAGTCAGCCAGTATGGGGACATTCTACAATATAATGTTCACGAGAGTGCATGTTTTCTCTTTCACAACAAAGTTGACACATTGTGTACTCGACCATTTGGGTTTTGAGAAAGCTGCCAGACATGTCTATATCCCAGGCGTATTCTGGCCACTATAACATCACATTGCCGGGGTTCTTGTTCTATTAGTCCCATATGTGAATGTCTCCTCTCGATATCTATCATAATATTTAATGCTACAACTTTCAGGTCTTTGTGAATTGTCTTTGCCTGTAGAAAACCAGTGGTAGAAATTGATATGGGTGTTTCATTAGCAGTGACAAAGAGAATACTTAAACAAATATCTAATGAAGATCTCACCAACCTAACAAATTCACAAAGACCATAGAGAGTGGTAGGCAGAGTGCTTCTGCTCCTTTAATATCCATGGTGATATTCCATCCGGGCCCTGGAGTAATGATGGTCCTGGGTGAAGGATATCTTCATGGTGGGGCGCTTGTCGTCGTCGGTATCGGTGCTGCAGAATATAACATGGAATACCCCGGGTGGTGCATGGGTAACAGCTTCTCCCCCGAATCAACCTACCCTGGCTTTGCGCCCTGGTGAGGCCACTCCAGACCAGGCCGATATCAGAGCCCAACTCCATAGTCCTCCTGAGACTGATAGATGCCTACTACCCCCCCCCCCCCCTAGGTTCGGTTCGTTCTCGATCTTGCTAATAATGATTTCCGTTTGTTCTCGGTCCGACATCCAGCGGCTGGTCCCGCTGATAAAGACTGACGTGGGAAGAAAGGACAGAAATGGGTCACTTGGCGAAATGTGCTAGCGAATTTTTGGAGTTTTGCGAGATCGTTCACACACGAGAAATAGAGCACAATATTCTCCCCGTCTTGACCAAGGTCGGTGGGTGTAATACAGGCGCCTTCTTTTAGAATATTTAAGACATCGCTTTGGTGAAAGCCTCGCCGGCCATAGGAGGAGTCCTGACTTTTAGCCGTTAGTGGCGCAGTGTCGTTGTTAAAACAACGAGTCGCAATGGCGATGGACATCTTATGATGTTAGTCAAGCTTGCTAGTGTGGACCAAGAGTGTGGGTACGGGGGCGTCCAACGTCGCTGTCAACACTATATCTCCCTTGGCTCTCGTCGCTCCGCGGGATGTACCCCTAAGTCGCTTAAACTCGCATGTAAGATAATTAACAGGAGAAACCTGTCATGACAAAGGAAGGGATGGGACGGGGGAAAGGAATAGTGCCTGACCACTTGGCCAGTCGGGGATTGAACGCCGACCTGCAGAAAGCAAGACCGTCGCTCTACCAAGTAAAAAAGAAAAAAGAGAAATACCATGACTGTAAATTTTGAACACTTGCTAACCTGATTCGTGTGTATACCGTAATTCTTACATTACATTATACACACGTAATTCTTACATTACATTACATTTTACGGTATGCATTGGAGTCAGGGGATAGGTGTCAAAGGACGGGTGGTGGTGTCAGGGGACGGGTGCTGGTGTCAGGGGACGGGTGGGGGTGCCAGGGGACAGGTGCTGGTGTCAGGGGACGGGTGCTGGTGCCAGGGGACAGGTGCTGGTGTCAGGGGACGGGTGCTAGTGTCAGGGGACAGGTGGGGGAGAGGTATAAGGGACTGCGGTCGTGCACCAACAGGGAACAAGAAGGATCAGGTGACACAAGTGCGCCACACCCCCGCCAGTGCTGCCGGAACAGCGCGCGCCAGAATACCAGGCAGCACACAGCCAGGAGCACCACCAGAAGCACCACCAGTAACAGTATCAATGTATTCATGTTGGTCATGATGGTCAGGAGGAGGAAGTCCTTGCCACCCTACTGTGTTATCTTGTTATCCTTCTGCAGGAGGCTGCCAGCGGCTCTCGCTATCGTCTCTTTTAATGCCCCCAGGAGCGGCACTTCCGCCACCAGTGCCTCCGCTACGGGCACTTCCGCCACCAGTGCCTCCGCTACGGGCACTTCCGCCACCAGTGCCTCCGCTACGGGCACTTCCGCCATCAGTGCCTCCGCTACGGGCACTTCCGCCACCAGTGCCTCCGACAGCGGCAACTCCGGCAGCAGCACTTCTTTCACGAGCTCTTCCGCAGCGGACACCTGTGGCTGGGACACCTATGGCTGGGACACCTATGGCTGGGACACCTGTGGCTGGGACACCTCCGGAAGGTCCACATCCTCCAGCTGGGGGTCCTCCTTCAGGTCAACCTGCTCCAGCTGCGCCTCCAGGTACTGGTAGCGCAGCTGGTGCGCACGCGCCATACATCGCATCACGGCTAAATGTCTAACTAGAGGCAGGAGATACTTCTTCAGTTGCTGCGGAGGGTGGTGACCCTCGAGGCTGTAGTGACCCTCGAGGGGGAAGAGGAGGGTGAAGGCGGCCTCCTGGTCGACTTGGGAGTGGCAGTTGGCCTCCGTAGGGTGAGGGGGGGTGGCTGGGGGTGGCTGAAGTAGCCGCAGGCGGCCCCAAGCACTACAAGAGTCACCTCACACAACCGCTGCACCACTACACCTTTACGCTTCATTATTATTATTATTTATCACAACTTTATTAACAAATGTTTATTTTGGTAACAAATGTAAACATTGGGAACTATATTTTGGTGATATTGTTAGTGGGAAATAGGTTGGTGAAAGTCACCAGGCAACCTGATGGTCACCAGACAACCTGGTGGTCACCAGACAACCTGGTGGTCACCAGACAACCTTGCGGTCACCAGACAACCTGGTGGTCACCAGACAACCTGGTGGTGGTCACCAGACAACCTGATGGTCACCAGACAACCTGGTGGTGGTCACTAGACAACCTGGTGGTGGTCACCAGACAACCTGGTGGTGGTCACCAGACAACCTGGTGGTGGTCACCAGACAACCTGGTGGTCACTAGACAACCTGGTGGTGGTCACTAGACAACCTGGTGGTGGTCACTAGACAACCTGGTGGTGGTCACCAGACAACCTGGTGGTGGTCACCAGACAACCTGGTGGTGGTCACCAGACAACCTGGTGGTGGTCACCAGACAACCTGGTGGTGGTCACCAGACAACCTGGTGGTGGTCACCAGACAACCTGGTGGTGGTCACCAGACAACCTGGTGGTGGTCACCAGACAACCTGGTGGTGGTCACCAGACAACCTGGTGGTGGTCACCAGACAACCTGGTGGTGGTCACCAGACAACCTGGTGGTCACCAGACAACCTGGTGGTGGTCACCAGACAACCTGGTGGTGGTCACCAGACAACCTGGTGGTGGTCACCAGACAACCTGGTGGTCACCAGACAACCTGGTGGTGGTCACTAGACAACCTGGTGGTGGTCACCAGACAACCTGGTGGTCACCAGACAACCTGGTGGTGGTCACTAGACAACCTGGTGGTGGTCACCAGACAACCTGGTGGTGGTCACCAGACAACCTGGTGGTGGTCACTAGACAACCTGGTGGTGGTCACCAGACAACCTGGTGGTGGTCACCAGACAACCTGATGGTGGTCACCAGACAACCTGGTGGTGGTCACCAGACAACCTGTGACCACCAGCCAGAGTTCACCAAAGAAAACTTGAACATAAACTCGTATAAATCTTCCAGTGACCCTTGACCTCCCATACCAGGTCATCCACGAGTACTTGGTGAGTACAAGAGTGAATTAGGTTGCGTGGTGACCGCCGGCCAGGTCAGACGTTCCTGAGGTCTCTGCTCCTGGCTCGTGTTTACGTTGAGTGATTGCTTGTTTGCCCTGCTGGTGGTGGTTTGCCACTGACAGGATGACGTTTGCTTTAGCCATGGGGACTTCTCGCCCCCCAGTGAAGAGGACATTGTCGGCTGGTCTGGCGTTTACGGTGCCGGTGGATCATTCATTGGTTGGTGTCGCCCTGGTGGACGTGCTTCATGTGCAGCTGTGTGACCTGGTGGGCATCCAGCTGCTTCAGGGCAACCGTGCTGTGGTCAAGTTCCGCCTCCAGGCTGACTTTCAGTCGTTTCTCGAGCGGTGTGAGGGGCGTGTTTACTCTCTCCCTGATACTGCTGGCTCCGTTAAGGTGGTGAATCTTAGTGTCACCTTGACGTCTGTGGCGGTGCATGGCGCCCCCTTCGAATTTCAGGACGACTTTTTAACCTCCTGTTTTGAACGATTTGGGACAGTGTTAAGTGTTCGTTGGAACAAGGTCGTTGCCGGGCACTGTGTTGGTATGCTTGACGGCTCCCGCACCCTGACGATGTCGCTGAGGTATAGTGTACCGTCGTCGATGTCCGTGTTGGGTTACACGCTCCGCTGCCTGTACCGGGGTCAACCGCGCACCTGTTACCGGTGTGGTCACGAGGGTCATCTGGCTGCGGCGTGGGAGCAACTGGTCGGGTGCATGTCCTTCGTGCGAACATCCTTCGTGGTGTGCCTTGGGAGGAGGTGGGGGAGTATGGTGCTCTGGCGCCCCCCGCCGAGGATGTTGGTGCTGTGAGGGGCTCCGAGGTGGCTACCTGTCCCCTCCTCCTGCGTCACCTGCTGTTGGATCCCCGCAGTGTGGGGTTGTCCCTGATGATCGGGACCTCGTCGTGATGTTGCGGAAAGATGTGCGCCGGGAGGCCTCGGGTCCTGTGCCCTGGTGTGGGGTCGGTGCCGCGCCTGCTTCCCCTGCGGCTCCCCCTCCTTCCTTGCCCCAGTCTGGGGGTCGCCTAGTCCCAGCAGCTGGGGTCGTGCCCTGTGAGGGTCCAGCGTTGGGCCCTTATCGTGATGCCCGGGTGCTTCAGGTCCCGTGGTGCGCGTCCACTATCTGGGTGTCGCGGGTGAAGCAGTTTGTGTATCAGGTGCCTGATAAGATGTCACAGCCGAGGCCGCCGCCTGGTGGCCAGGTGCTCGATGACACGTGGGTGATTTGGGAGGCGTACTGCTTGCCATTGTCCAACCACTTGGGCTGGACGGTAGAGCGATGGTCTTGCTTCATGCAGGTCGACGTTCAATCCCCGACCGTCCAAGTGGTTGGGCACCATTCCTTTCCCCCGTCCCATCCCAAATCCTTAATCCGTTAATTATATATTATTTTTATTACATTCTAAACTATATAAATTGTCTAGGCTAGAGTTTATATAGTTCCAGGAAGTAATTAAACAGTTTACAAGCATGAAAACTTGCCAATCAACTGTTGTTATTGTTATAAACAGCCTCCTGGTGCTTCCCAGCTCATTAACTGTTTAATATTTGTAAACAAAGCCGCCAAAGATTGTACAAAAGATGGACAGGTTCGTAAGTGCTTGCGTAACTGCTTCGTGAATCTGGCCCCAGGTTCGTCAGTGCTTGCGTAACTGCTTCATGAATCTGGCCCCAGGTTCGTCAGTGCTTGCGTAACTGCTTCATGAATCTGGCCCCAGGTTCGTCAGTGCTTGCGTAACTGCTTCATGAATCTGGCCCCAGGTTCGTCAGTGCTTGCGTAACTGCTTCATGAATCTGGCCCCAGGTTCGTAAGTGCTTGCGTAACTGCTTCATGAATCTGGCCCCAGGTTCGTCAGTGCTTGCGTAACTGCTTCATGAATCTGGCCCCAGGTTCGTCAGTGCTTGCGTAACTGCTTCATGAATCTGGCCCCAGGTTCGTAAGTACTTGCGTAACTGCATCGTGAATCTGGCCCCAGGTTCGTCAGTGCTTGCGTAACTGCTTCATGAATCTGACCCCAGGTTCGTCAGTGCTTGCGTAACTGCTTCGTGAATCTGGCCCCAAGTTCGTCAGTGCTTGCGTAACTGCTTCATGAATCTGGCCCCAGGTTCGTCAGTGCTTGCGTAACTGCTTCATGAATCTGGCCCCAGGTTCGTCAGTGCTTGCGTAACTGCTTCGTGAATCTGGCCTCAGGTTCGTCAGTGCTTGCGTAACTGCTTCATGAATCTGGCCCCAGGTTCGTCAGTGCTTGCGTAACTGCTTCATGAATCTGGCCTCAGGTTCGTCAGTGCTTGCGTAACTGCTTCATGAATCTGGCCTCAGGTTCGTCAGTGCTTGCGTAACTGCTTCATGAATCTGACCCCAGGTTCGTCAGTGCTTGCGTAACTGCTTCATGAATCTGTCCCCTGATATTTGGAAGTGTTTTAAAACAATTGTTTGGGATGAGACTGGAATGGTAATTAGAGCAACTATAGCGTGGGTCCAGCGTAGTATATTTAGTCCTATATAGTCCTATATATATATTATAGGTTACCATGGATACAGGGCCAGTACCCATTTGATGGCATCAGCACTTTATCATAAAGTTATTTGTAAACAAAAAAGGCTTTAAATATTTTCTTTCAGATTTCTCTTCTCACCCTGGTGGTGTAGTGTAGGCTGACACCCTCCTGCCCCACCCTGGGGGTGTAGTGTAGGCTGACACCCTCCTGCCCCACCCTGGGGGTGTAGTGTAGGCTGACACCCTCCTGCCCCACCCTGGGGGTGTAGTGTAGGCTGACGCCCTCCCTCCTGCCCACCCTGGTGGTGTAGTGTAGGCTGACACCCTCCTGCCCCACCCTGGTGGTGTAGTGTAGGCTGACACCCTCCTGCCCCACCCTGGTGGTGTAGTGTAGGCTGACACCCTCCCTCCTGCCCCACCCTGGTGGTGTAGTGTAGGCTGACACTCTCCTGCCCCACCCTGGTGGTGTAGTGTAGGCTGACACTCTCCCTCCTGCCCCACCCTGGTGGTGTAGTGTAGGCTGACACCCTCCCTCCTGCCCCACCCTGGGGGTGTAGTGTAGGCTGACACTCTCCCTCCTGCCCCACCCTGGTGGTGTAGTGTAGGCTGACACTCTCCCTCCTGCCCCACCCTGGTGGTGTAGTGTAGGCTGACACTCTCCCTCCTGCCCCACCCTGGTGGTGTAGTGTAGGCTGACACTCTCCCTCCTGCCCCACCCTGGTGGTGTAGTGTAGGCTGACACTCTCCCTCCTGCCCCACCCTGGGGGTGTAGTGTAGGCTGACACCCTCCTGCCCCACCCTGGTGGTGTAGTGTAGGCTGACACCCTCCCTCCTGCCCCACCCTGGGGTGTAGTGTAGGCTGACACCCTCCCTCCTGCCCCACCCTGGGGGTGTAGTGTAGGCTGACACCCTCCTGCCTCACCCTGGGGGTGTAGTGTAGGCTGACACCCTCCCTCCTGCCTCACCCTGGTGGTGTAGTGTAGGCTGACACCCTCCCTCCTGCCCCACCCTGGTGGTGTAGTGTAGGCTGACACTCTCCCTCCTGACCCACCCTGGGGGTGTAGTGTAGGCTGACACCCTCCCTCCTGCCCCACCCTGGGGGTGTAGTGTAGGCTGACACCCTCCTGCCCCACCCTGGTGGTGTAGTGTAGGCTGACACCCTCCTGCCCCACCCTGGGGGTGTAGTGTAGGCTGACACCCTCCTGCCTCACCCTGGTGGTGTAGTGTAGGCTGACACCCTCCTGCCCCACCCTGGTGGTGTAGTGTAGGCTGACACTCTCCCTCCTGACCCACCCTGGGGGTGTAGTGTAGGCTGACACTCTCCCTCCTGACCCACCCTGGGGTGTAGTGTAGGCTGACACTCTCCCTCCTGCCCCACCCTGGTGGTGTAGTGTAGGCTGACACCCTCCTGCCCCACCCTGGGGGTGTAGTGTAGGCTGACACTCTCCCTCCTGACCCACCCTGGGGGTGTAGTGTAGGCTGACACTCTCCCTCCTGCTCCACCCTGGTGGTGTAGTGTAGGCTGACACCCTCCTGCCCCACCCTGGTGGTGTAGTGTAGGCTGACACCCTCCCTCCTGCCCCACCCTGGTGGTGTAGTGTAGGCTGACACTCTCCTGCCCCACCCTGGTGGTGTAGTGTAGGCTGACACCCTCCTGCCCCACCCTGGTGGTGTAGTGTAGGCTGACACCCTCCCTCCTGCCCCACCCTGGTGGTGTAGTGTAGGCTGACACCCTCCCTCCTGCCCCACCCTGGTGGTGTAGTGTAGGCTGACACTCTCCCTCCTGCCCCACCCTGGTGGTGTAGTGTAGGCTGACACTCTCCCTCCTGCCCCACCCTGGGGGTGTAGTGTAGGCTGACACTCTCCCTCCTGCCCCACCCTGGTGGTGTAGTGTAGGCTGACACCCTCCCTCCTGCCCCACCCTGGTGGTGTAGTGTAGGCTGACACTCTCCTGTCCCACCCTGGTGGTGTAGTGTAGGCTGACACCCTCCTGCCCCACCCTGGTGGTGTAGTGTAGGCTGACACTCTCCCTCCTGCCCCACCCTGGTGGTGTAGTGTAGGCTGACACCCTCCCTCCTGCCCCACCCTGGTGGTGTAGTGTAGGCTGACACCCTCCTGCCTCACCCTGGTGGTGTAGTGTAGGCTGACACCCTCCCTCCTGCCCCACCCTGGTGGTGTAGTGTAGGCTGACACCCTCCTGCCCCACCCTGGTGGTGTAGTGTAGGCTGACACCCTCCCTCCTGCCCCACCCTGGTGGTGTAGTGTAGGCTGACACCCTCCTGCCCCACCCTGGGGTGTAGTGTAGGCTGACACCCTCCTGCCCCACCCTGGGGGTGTAGTGTAGGCTGACACTCTCCCTCCTGCCCCACCCTGGTGGTGTAGTGTAGGCTGACACTCTCCTGCCCCACCCTGGTGGTGTAGTGTAGGCTGACACCCTCCTGCCCCACCCTGGTGGTGTAGTGTAGGCTGACACCCTCCTGCCCCACCCTGGTGGTGTAGTGTAGGCTGACACCCTCCCTCCTGCCCCACCCTGGTGGTGTAGTGTAGGCTGACACCCTCCCTCCTGCCCCACCCTGGTGGTGTAGTGTAGGCTGACACCCTCCCTCCTGCCCCACCCTGGTGGTGTAGTGTAGGCTGACACTCTCCCTCCTGCCCCACCCTGGTGGTGTAGTGTAGGCTGACACCCTCCTGCCCCACCCTGGTGGTGTAGTGTAGGCTGACACTCTCCCTCCTGCCCCACCCTGGTGGTGTAGTGTAGGCTGACACTCTCCCTCCTGCCCCACCCTGGTGGTGTAGTGTAGGCTGACACCCTCCCTCCTGCCCCACCCTGGTGGTGTAGTGTAGGCTGACACCCTCCTGCCCCACCCTGGGGGTGTAGTGTAGGCTGACACCCTCCCTCCTGCCCCACCCTGGGGGTGTAGTGTAGGCTGACACCCTCCCTCCTGCCCCACCCTGGTGGTGTAGTGTAGGCTGACACCCTCCCTCCTGCCCCACCCTGGTGGTGTAGTGTAGGCTGACACCCTCCTGCCCCACCCTGGTGGTGTAGTGTAGGCTGACACCCTCCTGCCCCACCCTGGTGGTGTAGTGTAGGCTGACACCCTCCCTCCTGCCCCACCCTGGTGGTGTAGTGTAGGCTGACACCCTCCCTCCTGCCCCACCCTGGGGGTGTAGTGTAGGCTGACACCCTCCCTCCTGCCCCAACCTGGTGGTGTAGTGTAGGCTGACACTCTCCCTCCTGCCCCACCCTGGTGGTGTAGTGTAGGCTGACACCCTCCCTCCTGCCCCACCCTGGTGGTGTAGTGTAGGCTGACACCCTCCCTCCTGCCCCACCCTGGTGGTGTAGTGTAGGCTGACACCCTCCCTCCTGCCCCACCCTGGTGGTGTAGTGTAGGCTGACACTCTCCCTCCTGCCCCACCCTGGTGGTGTAGTGTAGGCTGACACTCTCCCTCCTGCCCCACCCTGGTGGTGTAGTGTAGGCTGACACCCTCCTGCCCCACCCTGGTGGTGTAGTGTAGGCTGACACTCTCCCTCCTGCCCCACCCTGGTGGTGTAGTGTAGGCTGACACTCTCCCTCCTGCCCCACCCTGGTGGTGTAGTGTAGGCTGACACCCTCCTGCCCCACCCTGGTGGTGTAGTGTAGGCTGACACTCTCCCTCCTGCCCCACCCTGGTGGTGTAGTGTAGGCTGACACCCTCCTGCCCCACCCTGGTGGTGTAGTGTAGGCTGACACCCTCCTGCCCCACCCTGGTGGTGTAGTGTAGGCTGACACTCTCCTGCCCCACCCTGGGGGTGTAGTGTAGGCTGACACCCTCCTGCCCCACCCTGGGGGTGTAGTGTAGGCTGACACCCTCCTGCCCCACCCTGGTGGTGTAGTGTAGGCTGACACCCTCCTGCCCCACCCTGGGGTGTAGTGTAGGCTGACACCCTCCTGCCCCACCCTGGTGGTGTAGTGTAGGCTGACACCCTCCTGCCCCACCCTGGGGTGTAGTGTAGGCTGACACCCTCCCTCCTGCCCCACCCTGGTGGTGTAGTGTAGGCTGACACTCTCCTGCCCCACCCTGGTGGTGTAGTGTAGGCTGACACCCTCCCTCCTGCCCCACCCTGGTGGTGTAGTGTAGGCTGACACTCTCCTGCCCCACCCTGGTGGTGTAGTGTAGGCTGACACTCTCCCTCCTGCCCCACCCTGGTGGTGTAGTGTAGGCTGACACCCTCCTGCCCCACCCTGGGGGTGTAGTGTAGGCTGACACCCTCCTGCCCCACCCTGGTGGTGTAGTGTAGGCTGACACTCTCCCTCCTGCCCCACCCTGGTGGTGTAGTGTAGGCTGACACCCTCCCTCCTGCCCCACCCTGGTGGTGTAGTGTAGGCTGACACTCTCCCTCCTGCCCCACCCTGGTGGTGTAGTGTAGGCTGACACTCTCCTGCCCCACCCTGGTGGTGTAGTGTAGGCTGACACTCTCCCTCCTGCCCCACCCTGGTGGTGTAGTGTAGGCTGACACCCTCCCTCCTGCCCCACCCTGGTGGTGTAGTGTAGGCTGACACTCTCCCTCCTGCCCCACCCTGGTGGTGTAGTGTAGGCTGACACTCTCCTGCCCCACCCTGGTGGTGTAGTGTAGGCTGACACTCTCCTCCTGCCCCACCCTGGTGGTGTAGTGTAGGCTGACACTCTCCCTCCTGCCCCACCCTGGTGGTGTAGTGTAGGCTGACACTCTCCCTCCTGCCCCACCCTGGTGGTGTAGTGTAGGCTGACACCCTCCTGCCCCACCCTGGTGGTGTAGTGTAGGCTGACACTCTCCCTCCTGCCCCACCCTGGTGGTGTAGTGTAGGCTGACACCTCCCTCCTGCCCCACCCTGGGGGTGTAGTGTAGGCTGACACCCTCCCTCCTGCCCCACCCTGGTGGTGTAGTGTAGGCTGACACCCTCCTGCCCCACCCTGGTGGTGTAGTGTAGGCTGACACTCTCCCTCCTGCCCCACCCTGGTGGTGTAGTGTAGGCTGACACCCTCCTGCCCCACCCTGGTGGTGTAGTGTAGGCTGACACTCTCCTGCCTCACCCTGGTGGTGTAGTGTAGGCTGACACTCTCCCTCCTGCCCCACCCTGGTGGTGTAGTGTAGGCTGACACCCTCCTGCCCCACCCTGGTGGTGTAGTGTAGGCTGACACCCTCCCTCCTGCCCCACCCTGGTGGTGTAGTGTAGGCTGACACTCTCCCTCCTGCCCCACCCTGGTGGTGTAGTGTAGGCTGACACTCTCCCTCCTGCCCCACCCTGGTGGTGTAGTGTAGGCTGACACCCTCCTGCCCCACCCTGGTGGTGTAGTGTAGGCTGACACTCTCCCTCCTGCCCCACCCTGGTGGTGTAGTGTAGGCTGACACTCTCCCTCCTGCCCCACCCTGGTGGTGTAGTGTAGGCTGACACCCTCCTGCCCCACCCTGGTGGTGTAGTGTAGGCTGACACTCTCCCTCCTGCCCCACCCTGGTGGTGTAGTGTAGGCTGACACCCTCCTGCCCCACCCTGGTGGTGTAGTGTAGGCTGACACCCTCCTGCCCCACCCTGGTGGTGTAGTGTAGGCTGACACTCTCCTGCCCCACCCTGGTGGTGTAGTGTAGGCTGACACTCTCCCTCCTGCCCCACCCTGGTGGTGTAGTGTAGGCTGACACCCTCCTGCCCCACCCTGGTGGTGTAGTGTAGGCTGACACTCTCCCTCCTGCCCCACCCTGGTGGTGTAGTGTAGGCTGACACCCTCCCTCCTGCCCCACCCTGGTGGTGTAGTGTAGGCTGACACCTCCTGCCCCACCCTGGGGGTGTAGTGTAGGCTGACACCCTCCCTCCTGCCCCACCCTGGTGGTGTAGTGTAGGCTGACACTCTCCTGCCCCACCCTGGTGGTGTAGTGTAGGCTGACACTCTCCCTCCTGCCCCACCCTGGTGGTGTAGTGTAGGCTGACACCCTCCTGCCCCACCCTGGTGGTGTAGTGTAGGCTGACACTCTCCTGCCCCACCCTGGTGGTGTAGTGTAGGCTGACACTCTCCCTCCTGCCCCACCCTGGTGGTGTAGTGTAGGCTGACACTCTCCTGCCCCACCCTGGTGGTGTAGTGTAGGCTGACACTCTCCCTCCTGCCCCACCCTGGTGGTGTAGTGTAGGCTGACACCCTCCTGCCCCACCCTGGTGGTGTAGTGTAGGCTGACACTCTCCCTCCTGCCCCACCCTGGTGTGTAGTGTAGGCTGACACCCTCCTGCCCCACCCTGGTGGTGTAGTGTAGGCTGACATCCTCCCTCTGCCCCACCC
>WNGS01007182.1:1710737-1745138 GCA_020271785.1 Procambarus virginalis
CCGACTTTTTATCCGAAAATATGCCAATTACTGAAAGCGGCAGTGGGTCACATTTTGCCCAAACCCCCCTGCAGTTTTCAAATATCCCAAACATCCCAAATTCGATACCTGAGCCATATTTTGGAGCCAAATTCTGGCTCTCTGCACCTATTCGCAGTTTGAAATTCCGACTTTTTATACCGAAAATATGCCAATTACTGAAAGCGGCAGTGGGTCACATTTTGCCAAACCCCCCTGCAGTTTTCAAAATATCCCAAACATCCCAAATTCGATACCTGAGCATATTTTGGAGCCAAATTCTGGCTCTCTGCACCTATTCGCAGTTTGAAATTCCGACTTTTTATACCGAAAATAGGCCAATTACTGAAAGCGGCAGTGGGTCACATTTTGCCCAACCCCCCTGCAGTTTTCAAAATATCCCAAACATCCCAATTCGATACCTGAGCCATATTTTGGAGCCAAATTCTGGCTCTCTGCACCTATTCGCAGTTTGAAATTCCGACTTTTTATACCGAAAATATGCCATTACTGAAAGCGGCGGTGGGTCACATTTTGCCCAAACCCCCCTGCAGTTTTCAAAATATCCCAAACATCCCAATTCGATCCTGAGCCATATTTTGGAGCCAAATTCTGCTCTCTCTGCACTATTCGCAGTTTGAAATTCCGACTTTTTATACCGAAAATATGCCAATTACTGAAAGCGGCAGTGGGTCACATTTTGCCCAAACCCCCCTGCAGTTTTCAAAATATCCCAAACATCCAAATTCGATCCTGAGCCATATTTTGGAGCCAAATTCTGGCTCTCTGCACTATTCGCAGTTTGAAATTCCGACTTTTTATACCGAAATATGCCAATTACTGAAAGCGGCAGTGGGTCACATTTTGCCCAACCCCCCTGCAGTTTTCAAAATATCCCAAACATCCCAAATTCGATACCTGAGCCATATTTTGGAGCCAAATTCTGGCTCTCTGCACCTATTCGCAGTTTGAAATTCCGACTTTTTATACCGAAAATATGCCAATTACTGAAAGCGGCAGTGGGTCACATTTTGCCCAAACCCCCCTGCAGTTTTCAAATATCCCAAACATCCCAAATTCGATCCTGAGATATTTTGGAGCCAAATTCTGGCTCTCTGCACTATTCGCAGTTTGAAATTCCGACTTTTTATACCGAAAATATGCCAATTACTGAAAGCGGCAGTGGGTCACATTTTGCCCAAACCCCCCTGCAGTTTTCAAAATATCCCAAACATCCAAATTCGATACCTGAGCCATATTTTGGAGCCAAATTCTGGCTCTCTGCACCTATTCGCAGTTTGAAATTCCGACTTTTTATACCGAAAATGGCCAATTACTGAAAGCGGGTGGGTCACATTTTGCCCAAACCCCCCTGCAGTTTTCAAAATATCCCAAACATCCCAAATTCGATCCTGAGCCATATTTTGGAGCCAAATTCTGGCTCTCTGCACCTATTCGCAGTTTGAAATTCCGACTTTTTATACCGAAAATATGCCAATTACTGAAAGCGGCAGTGGGTCACATTTTGCCCAAACCCCCCTGCAGTTTTCAAAATATCCCAAACATCCCAATTCGATCCTGAGCCATATTTTGGAGCCAAATTCTGGCTCTCTGCACCTATTCGCAGTTTGAAATTCCGACTTTTTATACCGAAAATAGGCCAATTACTGAAAGCGGCAGTGGGTCACATTTTGCCCAAACCCCCCTGCAGTTTTCAAAATATCCCAAACATCCCAAATTCGATCCTGAGCCATATTTGGAGCCAATTCTGGCTCTCTGCACCTATTCGCAGTTTGAAATTCCGACTTTTTATACCGAAAATATGCCAATTACTGAAAGCGGCGTGGGTCACATTTTGCCCAAACCCCCCTGCAGTTTTCAAAATATCCCAAACATCCCAATTCGATACCTGAGCCATATTTTGGAGCCAAATTCTGGCTCTCTGCACCTATTCGCAGTTTGAAATTCCGACTTTTTATACCGAAAATATGCCAATTACTGAAAGCGGCAGTGGGTCACATTTTGCCCAAACCCCCCTGCAGTTTTCAAAATATCCCAAACATCCCAAATTCGATCCTGAGCCATATTTTGGAGCCAAATTCTGGCTCTCTGCACCTATTCGCAGTTTGAAATTCCGACTTTTTATACCGAAAATAGGCCAATTACTGAAAGCGGCAGTGGGTCACATTTTGCCCAAACCCCCCTGCAGTTTTCAAAATATCCCAACATCCCAAATCGATACCTGAGCCATATTTTGGAGCCAAATTCTGGCTCTCTGCACCTATTCGCAGTTTGAAATTCCGACTTTTTATACCGAAAATATGCCATTACTGAAAGCGGCAGTGGGTCACATTTTGCCCAAACCCCCCTGCAGTTTTCAAAATATCCAAACATCCCAAATTCGATACCTGAGCCATATTTTGGAGCCAAATTCTGGCTCTCTGCACCTATTCGCAGTTTGAAATTCCGACTTTTTATACCGAAAATATGGCAAATTACTGAAAGCGGCAGTGGGTCACATTTTGCCCAAACCCCCTGCAGTTTTCAAAATATCCCAAACATCCCAATTCGATACCTGAGCCATATTTTGGAGCCAAATCTGGCTCTCTGCACCTATTCGCAGTTTGAAATTCCGAATTTTTGTACCAAAAATGTGCCAATTACTGAAAACGGGGTAGGTCACATTTTGCCCAAACCCCCCTGTAGTTTTCAAAATATCCCAAATATCCCAAATTCGACTCCTGAGTCATATTTTGAAGCCAAATTCTGGCTCTCTGCACGTATTCACAGTTTCAAATTCCTACTTTTTATACCGAAAATATGCCAATTACTGAAAGCGGCGGTGGGTCACATTTTGCCCAAACCCCCCTGCAGTTTTCAAAATATCCCAAACATCCCAAATTCGACTCCTGAGTCATATTTTGGAGCCAAATTCTGGCTCTCTGCACCTATTCGCAGTTTGAAATTCCGACTTTTTATACCGAAAATATGTCAATTACTGAAAGCGGCGGTGGGTCACATTTTGCCCAAACCCCCCTGCAGTTTTCAAAATATCCCAAACATCCCAAATTCGATTCCTGAGTCATACTTTGGAGCCAAATTCTTGCTCTCTGCACTTATTCGCAGTTTGAAATTCCTACTTTTTACACCGAAAAATGCCAATTACTGAAAGCGACGGTGGGTCACATTTTGCCCAAACCCCCCTGCAGTTTTCAAAATATCCCAAACATCCCAAATTCGACTCCTGAGTCATATTTTGGAGCCAAATTCTGGCTCTCTGCACCTATTCGCAGTTTGAAATTCCGACTTTTTATACCGAAAATATGCCAATTTCTGAAAGCGGCGGTGGGTCACATTTTGCCCAAACCCCCCTGCAGTTTTCAAAATATCCCAAACATCCCAAATTCGACTCCTGAGTCGATTTTGGAGTCAAATTCTGGTTCTCTGCACCTATTCGCAGTTTGAAATTCCGACTTTTTGTACCGAAAATATGCCAATTACTGAAAGCAGCGGTTTGTTACATTTTGGCCAAACCCCCCTGCAGTTTTCAAAATATCCCAAACATCCCAAATTGAGAAGGGTAGAGGAGGTGATGGTGTTCCAAGAACCACATCAGACGAACGTTAACCATACGTTCAAAGAGTTTGCAGACACAACTTGTGAGGGCAACAGGGCGAAAGTCCTTAGGAAATGTTCCCAGAGACCCTGGTTTGCGAACAGGGAGGACAACGGCATCGAGCCTGTCCTCAGGGACTGACGACGACTCCCAGATCCGATTTTACAGATTCGGTAAATACTGAGACGTGCACGGAGGGAGATGGCGAAGCATCTCATATTGAATGCCATCGGAGCCCGCCGCCGTAGAACCGGAGAGGGACCGCCAGACCGAAGTTCAGAGAGAGAGAAGGGACCGTTATAAAAAAGGCGAAGACGAGTACAGAAATCCAAAGGACAAGATTCAAGGACAGGTTTACGAAGAAGGAAAGATTGGGGAAGATGAAGACCAGAGCTAACAGAAGAAAAGTGGGAACCCAGTTCGATAGCGACCTGCAACGGGTCCGCCACAAGAGTACCACGGAGGTGAAGACCAGCGAAACATCGGGAACGAACTTACCCGCTATCTTGCGAACACGCTTCCAGGTCTGCAGCAGAGTAGTTTCAGATGTAATGGTGGAGATATAAGATGCCCAACATTCATGTTTAGCCGCACGGATGGCCCTACGGGCCACTTCACTCGCCTTCCAAAAGAAAAGAAAAGAATCGGCCGTCTGCCGACGGCTGTCTCTTCCAGGCTGCACGCTTACAGCGGACAGCCCGAGCACAGTCTGCATTCCACCAGGGAACGCACTTCCGTGGACCCCGAGAGAAAGAACGAGGAATAGATAAAATCGCAATTTTATCAAGTATTATTTACTGTCATAATGTCAACATAGTAGACTGTTGCAGTTGGTACATTGTAATTCCCCGGCAGATGTACGTTGGCGACGTGGGAGAGTGTTCTACCGGTTTTAACACGATGGAGTTCAGGGCTGGAGTACAGGACACAGTGGCCACGAGGTCAACATTTACTGCATAACCCACCTGATTACTCTCGTGTTCTTGCTGGTTCACGAGGAAACCTTCAGATCAGCTAAGCTCAAGTTTTCGTAAACTAATCAGTAGTAGTGTAGACTACTAACTACTAAAAATTGATACTATTTTAATTTCCATGTATATTTAAACAGGTAGACTTAGCATTATTAATCTACCCCCCAAATTTTGTGGCAGAGGAAACACCCGACAAGTAACCAAAATTAATACAGTCCACTCTTACAATTTATTTAATTTCTAATAACAATACTCAGACAACTTGTTGAGAACTTCCCACACATCTCTTGTTGTGATGTCTGTGTCTGTCTGCCTGTCTGTCTCTCTCTCTCTCTCTCGCAATATTTACCAATTCTCAACTCACTCACACACACATATATTAATAGCAAAATATTTTAAAAACATATATACAATGAAGGTTTTAGGTGCAATGGAATAGACAAACAGCTAATTTAACAATTTTATTTCTTTATTTTTGTTATAAACTTAATAATGACATATTAAATCTGTTCCTTTTCACAGGGCGAGGATATCATAGATATCCTTCTCACAGGGCGAGGATATCATAGATATCATTCTCACAGGGCGAGGATATCATAGATATCCTTCTCACAGAGCGAGGATATCATAGATATCCTTCTCACAGGAGGAGAATACCATGGTACTCTCTTATACGGAACAAATATTCCTCCGTCCGCGCCTTGTCCCTCATAACCTGCTCCTTAGGCATCCTCAGTCCGTCACTGTCAGTCCCCCACTTGGCGCACTTTGCCTCATACCGCTCAATCCTCTTGCGGTCTCTGTGGTAGGTGGAGTCCGTGGTGGTGTCGTCTCTGATGTGGTCCTGTAGGCGGCGGAGCAGGTTGGGCAGGGATGGCCGCCACTCTTGGTTGGACAGTGTCGCCTCCTGAAACAGGTTTACTAGTACCGGATCTTTGGTACCTGTCACCTCTAGGATCTCCTGCATTAGACGGCCGTATTGGAACACGTCTGAGGCGAAGGTGCTGGGTTCACCAGCCAAGAGTTCTGGGGCGTAGAGCGGGTAGTCTTCGGGGTCACCTTTTGTAATGATCACTTCACCAGCCTTACAAGAGAGGCCGAAGTCGATCACGCTAATTCTTGGGTGGTCGGGTGAGCCTTCAATCATTACATTGTTAGATTTTATGTCATTATGGACATAGCCTTTTGTGTGGACATGTAATAATTTTAGGCCAATTTTAAACCCAATCTGCACTAGGTCGTATCGCGGGTGGCATAAAATCTTGTCCACGTTCGTGTCCCCTTTATAAGTTGTGAGGAGAGCTGGGCGGTCGTCAGACACCCCCAGTAGGAGGGGCGCGCCTCCAGCCCCCTTCAGCTCTGACAAGACGCCGGCTTCCCGCTTGAAGCTCTCCGCGGCCGATGCATGGTTGGCCACTTTAAGTGCGGCCTGCTCTCCGTGCCAGTTAACCAGGGCTACTCTACCATAAGTCCCGGAGCCCAGAGTTTTTATTTTCTTCCTTAGGAGCTGCGCCACGTCGTGAGCCCCAAGACGCTCCATTTTCTCAGACTAACTAGTGAGATGTCCAGCTAGTCCAGCAGGTGTTAATATCCTAGATGCCAGACAATATAGTCAAGAGGATCACCAGGGCTGGCCAGAGGGGCAGGCAAGGGAAAATGTTCATGGTCGTCACACCATTTTGATCACCCGTCAACTTGTCTTAGCAACACCGTACACATTATTGACAGGACTTTATCCTCAACTTGTCAAGTGCAGTTTGACGGCGACTGTCAAGATGTGTGGTAGTGATGGTGAGTAGTGTGGTAGTGATGGTGAGTAGTGTGGTAGTGATGATGGTGAGTAGTGTTCGAATGTCATCAGTTGTGAGTCGTGTGTAAACTGTTTTTCATTCATAAACAGCTGGGGGTTTGGCGGGTGCATGGAATGGACTCTGGCCTTTGGAGGACGGGCTGTACAACTGTTGACGTTCGAACACTTCCGGAACAAGTGCGTCACTGACGACTCTTGTTCGAACCACAACGCAGTAAATGTTTCACCCACGTACTACAAATACAAATAATCGCCAACAGAACATAAACACCTAACCTAACCTAACCTAACCTATGCCTAAATATGCACAATATGGTAATATATAATATTTTATTTATATATGAGAAAATTCATGTTTTGAATGAACAGCCGTGATAACACCTCCAAAGGATTCCTGATCAACCAGGCTGTGACTCATACGTCAGGCTGCGAGCAGCCGCGTCCAACAGCCTGATTGACTAGTCCAGCAACGAGGAGGCCTGGTCGAGGACCGGGCCGCGGGGAAGCTAAGCCCCGAAACCAACACAAGGTAACCACAAGGTAAGGTAACATGCTGAAATTGATGGACGCGTCTTTGAGGTCGACCGCTGGATGGAATGGACTTGGTCTGAGGACGGGTTGCTTACACAGCTTCAAGATGGATGAGGCAACAGTGAGCAATTGTTGTGGTCATCCTCGAATTGTTAAGTTCAAGAAGCAGACAGAAGGATCTGAACCAGGCTCCACTGTTTGCTGGAAGTGTTTGATGTAAAGACTTACATAACTCAGCGATCAACCTTATGGAAATGCACAAAGTTTCAATGCTATTTTTGTTGTTGGTATTTGTAAATAAAGCTTGTTAATATTTTTAGTTCAACCTATAAACTTGAGTCAAGCAAGGTAACTCTTGATTTTAGAAACATAAAAGTATTTGTTTTGTAAATCAAGCAACTTCCAGCTAACCTGGAAGTGGGAGTATTCTGGGGTACAGTTAGTAGTTCACTACCCTAGACTCTTAGGGGACCTCGCGAAGACTATCAGGCTTCCTGTCCCCGACAATGGAAAATCTTATGTGGATGGGAAGGAGCACATAGGTCCTCCAGACGAGCAGCTCCAGGGTGAGACAATTGGGCAGTGTTCGCCCCTATGCACTCAGCAGTAATTAGGAACCTGACTATAAAACGACTGATGGATCGTGCTTTAAGGAACACATGCCGCTGACAAACCTGACCTGTTCCAAGACCTCGTTCCAAAACTAAATCTTGAAAATGTTTACAATCATGATAATGGCGTGTGGGATTTGTAGGATGACAGTACGTGATGAGCGAGCGTGTACAACAGTATTAACTCTTGCTGACACATTCCCTTAATTCTTGCCATGACCTCGTCCCAGACACACGCACGGTCCATCCTCACACACTATAAACTCCCAGTATTTGTCCAAGTGATGAAACTCGATTTTTTTACCGGGAACAAAATGTAGCGGGAAGGTGGGTGGTTGAGACAGCCATGTGTGTGTGTGTCAGCGAGAGAAGGGAATGTTGGTACTCCTCGCTAAACTAAAATAAACTGTTGTTTGTGTGGTAACCTGTTTAGACGTGTGGACCTGCAACTTGACTCGCTGCAGGTCACGTTTAATGAGACCTGCCAATATTGCGTTGCCTTCACTGCTCACACTACAACTCTCTATTGGGTATACAAAAAACTATTCTCCAGACTTGGTCACGTATGCATGATATGCTAATTCCACTCTTAAGGTTTTAACACTGATATAAGCAAGCATCGTAATACAAAACAAGTCCCTACTACAAGGAATCACTATAAAAATACACACATTAGCACTCAGATATAGTGGATGCCGTAGAAAAAGACCCCGTTATTACCAGGGAACTCTACACACAACAGTACTGTTCACGAAGGGATCCTTACCAAAGACACATATGAGAGGTCTTGCAAAGTTTCAAGGCTGTAGCTTCAACACTTCAGGAGGTGGTATCAAAATGTTGGCTTAATAGCAGGAAGGAAAATGATAAAAAAATGGTAAAGAGAAAGAAGAGAGTGTGGGGGACTTACGCAAGTATGCTAACAATAACACGAGGAGCAATGAGACCAGGAGTCAGTTACCTGGCCAGAGTTAACGGGGAAACTTTAAACTAATATTTAGTTACTGACTCTGCAAGACATCCCTGTCATCCTCTGTGTATCTGTCTGTGTCTCTGTCGTTGTGTTTGAGTGACAAGTGAGTGTGGCGTTCATCACCGAGTATATAATTGTTACCCCTATGTGCAACAGTCTGGCGGGAAGCTTTTCTTGCACTTTGTTAGGTGTGAGTGCACCATCTTATCTATCCCAATATTTACCTTCCACCGATTTCGTTGCACCTTTACAACTGCTTTGTTGGTCATGCTAGCGACAAATGTAATGTTCCGATTTCACTAGCCTGGTATCAAGAAATGAAATCAGAATATAGATAGAGATACGTTTACAATATAGATACGTTTACAATATATAGATACGTTTACAATATATAGATACGTTTACAATATAGATACGTTTACACTGCTTGAAAGATAAAGCTGGGAATCTGTATTACAGCTCAATCTCTCTGGTACCTGTGTGACGCGCTGAGAGCTTCACTATTCACCCTCACCGGACACAAAAGCCAGCCGACGGTGTTTTTTTTCCTTATACAAACGATAGCTTGAATTAAACAACCCACAAATCTGAAAATAAAGTACCAACGTTTCGGTCGCATTATCAAGTCTCGTGAAAATTTTCCAGGACGGAGTGAAACGTCTTCACTTCCTATATTTTCAGGTTTGTGGGTTATCTAATTCTCAGTCACGTTACTGTTACTTTCTACGAGAATGTGAATGTAACAGTATACATAAAATAATCTCATTTGAGGAACAAGTTTCCCGGAGCCACAAGAGGCTAGAGGCGAACCTCAGACCAGTAATGGCGCCGTAAGAACAATGCCAGAGGGAAGAGGCGGACGTGTCCACACGCTCCGCCCTCGTCGTCGCCTCCAACGTTCGATTTACTTCATTTATTATTATTCATTACAAATGTAATGTAATGTTACACAAATGTAATGTAATGTAACACAAATGTAATGTTCCGATTTCACTAGCCTGGTATCAAGAAATGAAAATCAGAATATAGATAGAGATACGTTTACAATATAGATACGTTTACAATATATAGATACGTTTACAATATATAGATACGTTTACAATATAGATACGTTTACACTGCTTGAAAGATAAAGCTGGGAATCTGTATTACAGCTCAATCTCTCTGGTACCTGTGTGACGCGCTGAGAGCTTCACTATTCACCCTCACCGGACACAAAAGCCAGCGACGGTGTTTTTTTTTCCTATACAAACGATAGCTTGAATTTAAACAACCACAAATCTGAAAATAAAGTACCAACGTTTCGGTCGCATTATCAAGTCTCGTGAAAATTTTCCAGGACGGAGTGAAACGTCTTCACTTCCTATATTTCAGGTTTGTGGGTTATCTAATTCTCAGTCACGTTACTGTTACTTTCTACGAGAATGTGAATGTAACAGTATACATAAAATAATCTCATTTGAGGAACAAGTTTCCCGGAGCCACAAGAGGCTAGAGGCGAACCTCAGACCAGTAATGGCGCCGTAAGAACAATGCCAGAGGGAAGAGGCGGACGTGTCCACACGCTCCGCCCTCGTCGTCGCCTCCAACGTTCGATTTACTTCATTTATTATTATTCATTATAATATTATTATTATTTGCTTCACATCACCAACAGTGTCCGCTATGGTGGTTGGAGAAGTATGTGGTGTGGTTAGATTTGTTGCGGTGTTAGGCTTGTCGATTCAAAATTCACCAGCAACGCCTTATTCATAGTTAGTATCTCCATGTGGCAGAATTTGCAAATAATAGCCTCAGATTTTACTTGTAATGGTCCAAGGCGGACGGAAACAACGTCACTGCCTTTATTTTTATATGCTGACCAGACCACACACTAAAGGTGAAGGGACGACGACGTTTCGGTCTGTCCTGGACCATTCTCAAGTCGATTGTGATCGACTGGACCATTCACAATCGACTTGAGAATGGTCCAGGACGGACCGAAACGTCGTCGTCCCTTCACCTTCTAGTGTGTGGTCTGGTCAACATACTTCAGCCACGTTATTGTGACTCCACGCCTGTTTATTTTCATATGTTTGGGTTGGAAGTCCAATTTTCAGGGCCGTTATTGTGACTTAATGTCTGAATATCCTCACCATCTACCATCATGGAGGTGTTGGCATGTTGCAAGCATCGTGAATGTTGCTAGCATGTAGCCTGACGGAGGCTCGAATTATATTCCTGTAGCTAATTATATTTTCAGCTACCAACGATAGTACTGAAAGCGAATCTTACCTCACATATTCGAAAGTACCCATTATATATCAAATCAAAATGCTTATTCAGGTGAACGTACATACATAGAAGCTGAGTTACAAACATAATGTTGGATTTATAGATAGAGCTAGTACTTACAATGTCTAAAGCCACTAATACGCACAGCGTTTCGGACTAAAATATAAAAAATATCTCGCTTGGTTTTAACCGGTAACTCAGATCCAACTGAGAAAATTAAACGTTATAATTATTATGTTTATAAAATAAAGATAATGGCTTTTTAAGAGCCTTGAAAAATCTCCTTTCCATTTAATCAATAAAACATTACAGCATGTTCAATGCAAAACTAAATTAGAAACGCTCGGCGGAATATTTTTAAAATTATCCGTAGTTTGTCCTAATTTTGAGAATGTTTAATTCAAAGTTATCCTTATGAACATTTTTCTTTTAACCAGTGTCGAGAGGGATATGTTACCCAAGGAAACGTTCACGTGTCAAGCACAGAGATGACCATGACCTTAAGTAGGTGTGGAGGGCATGACCCTCACGTTCCTGAGAGCCTGGCCTCCGTACCCCGTTCTCACGATTTGACATTGTAAAAAAAAAAAAATCCATATATTTTGCCTACCTGAAACGTTCGAATTCTAAGCCAGCCTCGTACCATACACCTCTCGTAGGTGATGACCAGATTCACGAAGCAGTTACGCAAGTACTTACGAACGTGTACATCTTGCCTCAATCTTTGATGGCTTTGGTTACATTTATTAAACAGTTTACAAGCATGAAAACTTGCCAATCAACTGTTGTTATTGTTATAATAAACAGCCTCCTGGTGCTTCGGAGCTCATTAACTGTTTAATAATTGTAAACAAAGCCGTCAAAGATTGAGAAAAGATACACAGATTCGTAAGTGTTTGCGTAACTGCTTCGTGAATCTAGCCCCAGAAAACACTAATACGGTTAATTCCTCTGTAGCCTATCCTCAGTGTACCGTTTAACCCCCAATTGTACCTGTTGTTGTTGTTATAGATTCAGCTACTCGGAACAAGTTCCAAGTAGCACGGGCTATGGTGAGCCCGTAACTTACCTGGCACAGGAGCTGGGCAAGAAGCACGGGCTATGGTTAGCCTCGTGGCCAGGAGATGTCTCCCGTGCCAATTGTACCGTCCAATCCCTGCTGTACCCTTTCTTCCCTAATCACCCTAATGTACCATCACACCCCTCAGTACCGTCCATTCCCTATAACCCAGTCAGTGACTGCAGTTAAGATGCCAGTCTCCATTCGTATTACAAGTTAATTGTGATATTTTTACACAGGTGGGGAACGGGAGTAGACATATGGCTTCTTTTGCTAAGAAGATACCCAGCTGGCTACAAGACAATACCCGGCCGGCCTTAAGGTGGATAATATCCCAGCCCGCCACGTGACAATATCCCAGCTGGCCACATGACAAATAATATCCCAGCTGGCCACATGACAAATAATATCCCAGCCGGCCACATGACATAATACCCCAGCCAGCCACATGACAATATAGTAGAAGTAGACAGCGTTCGGGGGGTCAAAGTCCTAAGAGCCCTCGTAGTTCCAGACGAGGCAGAAACAATTGAGCAGAGTTTCTTTCACCCTGGTGCTCCTGTTCACCTAGCAGTAAATTTGGTACCTGGGAGTTAGACAGCTGCTACGGGCTGCGTCCTGGGATGAGTGTGTTAGAGAGAAACATATGTAGTAGTATGTAGAAACATGTGTAGTAGACATGTTTCTACTATCCGGGGACGCAATATGGGAAGCGCCCGGATAGCTCAGTCGGTAGAGCATTAGGCTTTTAACCTAAGGGTCCAGGGTTCGAGTCCCTGTTCGGGCTACATATTTTGGGAGGCCCCCCTGGTGGCTGAGTGGACAGCGCTTGGGATTCGTAATCCTAGGGACTGGGAATCGATCCCCGGCGATGACGGAAACAAATGGGCAGTTTCTTTCACCCTGATGCGCCTGTTCACCTAGCAGTAAATGGGTACTTGGGAGTTAGAGAGCTGTTACGAGCTGCTTCCTGAGGGTGCGTGCGAAAAAAAAGTTGATTGATAGTTGAGAGGCGGGCGCAAGAGCCAGAGCTCAACCCCCGCAAACACAACTAGGTGAATACCTAACTGAGGAAAAATAGATTAGAATGGAGAAGACAAAAGCTAATAGGTCGAGTCTGCAGGCACAAATAATAAATACATCGTACACAAGACAGCTAGCCAACTGATTTTGAAACCAAACATACATTTAATATACATATACATTTAATATACAATGAAACCTTTCCTTACACTTACCTTACCAAGTTAACCTAACCATGCCGAGCCTAACACAGCCCAAGGCTAATATTCCTTAACCTAACAATATGTATGCGGGTTTAACAAACTGAAAATTAGCTTTGTCGAATCTGTTTGTGTACGATTTCGCCCTATAGTCCCTAAGATGTTGTCCTACGGTAGGGAGAGCCAGGCAGTGCGCCGCCTCCTCTCGTCACAGCCAAGCCCACGTTACACCACTGAGTATATGCCGCAAGAATGTAAATGTTCCACCTTCCCAAGCTGAGCCTCTGACACCTAGTGGTGTCAGAGGCTTATTGTACTAGCCTAGTAGTACTGGCTAGGCTAGTACTAGCCTAGTACAACTGGCTAGGCTAGTATTAGCCTAGTAGTACTGTCTAGGCTAGTACTAGCCTAGTACAACTAGGTGCGTACATCCTGACACCAGGTTGACCAGAAGCAGGAGAAAGGCGTCACAACAGGTCTTTTCCAAGGTCCCTCTTCCCACGCTCGTTCCCCATGGCAGGAAAACACAGTGTCTCCTCCCACCTGCTGAATTACCTCCTGAGATAAGAACCTGATTTATCTCCTACTGTTTGTGTAATATACCTTAATTGTATTGCTATTTTGAGGCTCTTCTCCTTCCCTGTTCCTTTTACCAATATTTCCCCCCCCCCCCCGGCCAACGCATACTTTTAATACCTCCTTTCCCCATATCCATTCGTATGCCACTTATAAACAGTTTAAACCAAAACAAACCCCCTCCAACCATAGATTCCAATGAGTTGGCTACAGCAACAAGCCCAGCCCTAGATAAATTAACCCCATTTCGAGCATACATGTCATTCCTGCCATAGAATTGGTCCCAGTTATCATTGAATGATATTGCATTTAATATACAATATCTGTCCAGTCGGCAATAGACACTAAGTGTCTTCGACAACCATTCATTTCCAACTCCCTTTCTTGGAAGAATGCCACATATGAGGGGGATTCCTCCCTTGCTCCTAACTAATTATATGGCTGACTTAAACCTCTGTATCAGTGCCTTTACTCTTAACTCGTCCTACATCATTTTTACCAGCACTGATACAAATAATGGGTTTGTTCCCATTTCCAGCCATAAATCATTCATGTTTACAATATCCTCAATTCCTGCTCCCGGATAGCGAACCCTTAACCTGTCTTCCCCTCCCCTCCCCCCCCCCCTGTTTCTGGCACAAAAAGCTTTATCCAAAAACCTCACCTGGGAATCAACAACCAAATTCACTTACCTACTTCCATTATCGGCGCGTCCTTCGTTGCCTTGTCTCTTGGGTGAACTGCCGTCTCTAGAGCACTCGTCTTCCGGCACGGCGAATATTCAAATTTTAAAATGAACAAGTTAGTTAAAATGCCTTCCAACCTTTGGAGAACTGTGAGGTGTTGTCGGAGCATATAAGCAGCAGAGTAGCGAGTAATAACCATGAGAGTTGGAGTAATAACCAGATTACTTCCAAGTTTGGTTTACAACAGACACTTGAGAGATACTGTACCGACTCTCAGTGCACTCAACTCGCAATCACACCATTGCTCGCCAAGTGTCACCTGCAAACTTCTGTGTTCTACATTCGTCCAAATAGTCCAAATATATTATCTTAGTGTCTGTGTTTATTGTCACCATACTTTACCTAACAATAGAACCGTTACAGATCCATCAGTTCCCTCACTACACCTTCCATTATTACTATGATCCTGCCCGAAACGCTGCGCGTACAAGACTCTAAATACCATGTTATGTATCCTCACAGAGCCAATGTACATAAATAAATAAATATGATAGCACAATCGGAGCTCAAGATAACACACCATTTCACTGTAACTGCCTGAGCCTGACTGAGTTAACATCAATGTTTACAAGAAATTCCAAGTACTACAAATGATAATCGCCAACAACTCCACTTACCATTGAAACTGTTATCCAGGTGTTTCACGAACTACTACTAACATCCAGCAGGAGCCAAGCAGTTCCCATCAACCAACTTACGAGCAGCCTGGAGCCAGAAGCAGGGGGGGCAGGTGGACAGGAATATAAGGCCGATAGATCCCAGCAGAGCCAGTCTGGGCGGATTAAGCCCGGCGACAAGGATACAACACACCTCTTTAACATACCAAACTACTCGGCAATTCACAATTGTCAACCAATCCAGAGAGGTGGTGGTACTGCTCTTTACTGCCTCCAACTCACCAAGAACTGATATGCTCAAAAGTAATTAGAACTAGAGACACCTTTGGCGAATATAACTTTGCCCGTTCAGAGTCAATGATGCCAAGACTGTCTTTGACTGTGGGAGCAGGGTTGCCAGTTCTAAATTGCTGAAAGTAGCGAGCTGACGGGCTAAAAGTAGCGAATTTGTAATAAAGAGTAGCCCAATTTTTTTAGTGAATGATATGGGTTTCAAGTAATATATTTTGATATATAGAGTACACTACACGATGTTGTTTTATTAATATTATTTCTGCACATACACGCACATATATATATATATATATACATATATATATATATATATATATATATATGTATATATATATATATATATATATATATATACATGAACGAACCGATAATAAACATACTTGAACTTGAAGTGGACTTTAATGTTTTTCGGCAGCTTTATTTCCTTAGTTTCCGAGCTGTTTTCTTTACCGTGTATGTTGTAATAAACTATTCCTATATTTACAGTTGTTTCTCCCTGTGAAGATTATAAACATGGTGATTATAAGGACGCGGAAGTTCAGTCTGGCCAGGGCCGCCAGCAGCCCTTGGGCCAGGGCCGCCAGCAGCCCTGGGCCAGGCCGCCAGCAGCCCTTGGGCCAGGGCCGCCAGCAGCCCTTGGGCCAGGGCCGCCAGCAGCCCTTGGGCCAGGGCCGCCAGCAGCCCTTGGGCCAGGGCCGCCAGCAGCCCTTGGGCAGGGCCGCCAGCAGCCCTTGGGCCAGGGCCGCCAGCAGCCCTTGGGCCAGGCCGCCAGCAGCCCTTGGGCCAGGGCCGCCAGCAGCCCTTGGGCCAGGGCCGCCAGCAGCCCTTGGCCAGGGCCGTCAGCAGCCCTTGGGCCAGGGCCGTCAGCAGCCCTTGGGCCAGGGCCGTCAGCAACCCTTGGGCCAGGGCCGCCAGCAGCCCTTGGGCCAGGGCCGTCAGCAGCCCTTGGGCCAGGGCCGCCAGCAGCCCTTGGGCCAGGGCCGCCAGCAGCCCTTGGCCAGGGCCGCCAGCAGCCCTTGGGCCCGCCCTGGCAGCCCTTGGCCAGGGCCGCCAGCAGCCCTTGGCCAGGGCCGCCAGCAGCCCTTGGGCCAGGGCCGCCAGCAGCCCTTGGGCCCGCCCTGGCAGCCCTTGGGCCAGGGCCGCAGCAGCCCTTGGGCCAGGGCCGCCAGCAGCCCTTGGGCCCGCCCTGGCAGCCTTGGGCCCGCCCGGCAGCCCTTGGGGCCCGCTGCCTGTCCCCCTACACAATGATTTATTATTACCTATTATTTTATAATTTAATTTAAATATTAAATAAATAATTCATTTAATTATTAGAGTATTTAATAATAAGTAGTAAGTACATAAAAAATATTAATAAAAAGTACAGTTTAGTCATAGAAGATTCCTAGACTGGAATTCACTACCAAATTTCAATATATCCAAGTATTTTTAGTGTGAAATGCTGTTATTATATGCATAAATTGTTGTTTTAATAATATTATGCTTAACCACTTGGGCTGGACGGTAGAGCGACGGTCTCGTTTCCTACAGGTCCGCGTTCAATCCCCGACCGCCCAAGAGGTTGGGCACTATTCCTTTCCCCCGTACCATCCCAAATCCTTATCCTGATCCCTTCCGAGTGCTATATAGTCGTAATGGCTTGGCGCTTTCACTTGATAGTTCCCCCACCCCCTCTGAATAATATTACAAGAGCAGTATTTACGGGCTATTCATGCCCGTGCCACCTCTTGGGTGGCTTAATCTTCATCAATCGAGAGCAGTACGTCCTACTGGACGGCACCGCTCCTGTGCCAGGTAAGTTACGGGCTCACCATAGCCCGTGCTACTTGGAACTTGTTCCGAGTAGCTGAATCTATAACAACAGTACGTCCTAACCAGACGTTATATGATGATATCCTGAACAGTTGATAAATAAAAGTAATTTCGGAACTCCAGTTATCTAATACTTATCATAAATGGTATAAAACCTTATCATAAGCCAAGAGATTTATAGATCAGTGTTTAAAGGGAATTCGGAAGCAATAATAACACACCTAATGCCATCTGTCGGCAGAAGAGAACACTATCAACTGGCTGGTCAACAGTGGCCATAAGATACAGCTTACGCCATCTGTTGACATCAAATTACACTTATAACAAATTACCCCACAAAATACAACTAACGCCATCTCGTTTTTTTCCAACGCACTAAAAATAGCCAAACAGCAACCCATAAGGCGGGTTGTTGTGCTCGGGTAGGAGGTTCCAAGCTCCGCCCACAGATGGTATGGGGTGCATAATAAATGGCATATCATTGGTAGATATTCTTTGTTGACATTCACACCACAGCCAATCACAGGAAGGGATCAGCTAAAGGCTCCATCCACTTAATAAATCATCTTTATTCAGCACAACATCCTTGTTTATGACATTCTGCTTCAACTTTAATCTACCTAAAAAGTGAAATGTTAAGTATTTAAAAGTATTAATATAGTGATAATTAAATACTGCAGGATATAACGAGTGTTACAGAAACATGGGCTGGCTACCTAGCTTGTGACGTCATCAGAGGGTGTTGCCTCACACGAATAATATCGGCGATACAATACGCCTCCGTCCTCTTATTGCTCTACATTATTCACTTAGATGGAAATTTGTCTTGTATAACACAGAAATTGTTGTTCTTTTGTACAACAACACCAAGGTTATTGAGCAAAAGGACGTATTTCTTATTTTGCATTTTATTCATATACGTGTTGGCATTCACAGCAACAGCCAATCACAGGAAGGGATCAGCTATAGGTGCCATCCACTGAGTAAATCATCTTAGTTCAGCCCATCAGTCCTGCTTATGGAATTCTGCTTTAACTTTAATTTATCCAAAAAAGTGAAGTGTTTATTATTTAAAGTGTTAATAAAGTGATAATTAAATATTGCAGGATATAAAAGATGCCATATAAAAATGGGCTGGCTACCTAACTTGCGACGTTATTATTGGGGGTTGCTTCACACAAATAATGATACACTACTCTGCCCTCATATTCGAGTAAATTATTCAGTTGGATGGAGATTTCTATCAGGTGCAAAACAGAAATTGTTGTTCTTTTTCACAACAACCTTGTTGTTGTGCACAAGGACCTATTTCTTAGTTTAAATTTTATTCATAAAAGAGTGTTGGTATTCCCCGCAACAGCCAATCACAGGAAGGTATCTCTGGAAGCTCCGCCTCCTTATGGACTCAGCACATCGCTCTAGCTCATGGCTCGCTGTTTCATCTCTTGTATATACAAACTATGACTTTTTCGATTACTGTTATAATTAATAATATGAGATATAAAAGTTTTTACACAAAATGGCTAAATTCTGCCATTAAATGGACTTTGTCTGGTATACATACAAACATACATTTATTACCATTCATCCATTATTAATTTCAAATGTAATGTATACTATCTAGTTTTATCCTCTCGCCATTACTTGGTGCAATATTTGAAAGTTGTCTATTTATTTTTCTATTCATTAGAGCTAGCCTTCACCATCTGAAACAGTGCCCTGTCGCAAGCCAAAATTTCAACGTCTCAATTTGTGTTACTTTCAGTTCGATAAGTTAGTTATATAGCACAGCGACATTCAATATAAAAATATTTGTATAATCATTTTGTTAGGTAAGAATGGTTAAATTTCCAAAAGGGCAATGTGTTCTTAGTCTATATACAGTCGTCGTGATTCAACTTTGCATAACTTACGCAGTTACTTTTTGTGGGGAGGCCGAATGTACAGTATTCGATTGATATACAGTCCTGATAGGTTTATATACAGAGCTAGGTTAGGGTACTATAGATAAAACCAGGCTAGGTCAAGTCATGTCGACCAGGCAAGGTCGACTTGAGAATGGTCCAGGACGGACCGAAACGTCGTTGTCCCTTCACCTTCTAGTGTGGTCTGGTCAACAGGCAAGGTCATTTGAATCACGTATGGAAATAACATTTTGCAAAGCAAAATAGACAACACTTAACTGTCCTCTTAATTTACCAACTATTGGTCAATTTGCTCAATACTGGCTAACTAAACACAAGATAAAATTAACATATCTAATGCTATGGCGAGAAGCAACAACAAAGGCGTCCATTCCAGCCATAACAGACACTGAATAGCCTAAAATCCTAAACAGCTCTCTGCCTTTCGGAGCTGTGAATCAAACTTCAGGCAATGTTATTGGCTGATGTGTGTCGCTAAAAACAATGTTTTATCGATGATAAAATAAAGTGATAAACGATGCTTATCACTAAAAACAATAAATGTAGGCATTGTGTTAGTGCGATGGAGGCATTAGCATGCATTAGGCTGTCTCCCGTAACAGTCAACAATGTTCACTCGCCACTTTCTTCCACCGCCATCAGCGGTTGGGGGGGTAGAAATAGCCAAAGCTACTCTAGCACTTTGAGACGTATTTCTTTATATAAACATACTTTAACTTGCCATCAGCGGGAATAGACAAGGTGCACATCGATAGCATATTTAAAGCAAATATAAAAAACAAATGAATAAATGTGGAAGCTGGAAATGCCAATAAGTCAAAGAAATATAATGAAATACTCGTATCCTGTACCGGGTGGTCTCGAGAAACGATGGGCATAAATTGGATAACTTTAGATTTAAGAAAGCCTTATGGGCAAGGCCTCTTGGGTAGCTTAATCTTCATCACTCGCAGTGGAGCTTCCTTCCGCTACTTTGGCTCTGTGGAGACTAGTGATAGTGGGGATGTATTTCTTGATTTGCTCCTTAATCTGTGAAAGACCTGGAGGTATTTGAACCTGTACAACAGGTAGAGCAGTGGCAGACTTGCTAGCAAGTCTGCCTTTTCATTACCATCTATGCCAATGTGCCTTGAAATTCAATTTAGGGTGATCGACAGACGTAGATTGTGCGCTTCTTTTCCTATATATATTGAATTTATGTGAAGAATTTTATATTATCTCTGCATTGGCTGGACAACAATACTTGGAGCGAAGATTTTTAATACTTTATTGACGCGTTCTAGTGAAACTATATCCTTCTATAATATGGCGACCAAAACTGAACTTCATAATCAAAATGGTACCGAAACGTCGTCGTCTCATCATAGTCTATGTGGTTTAGTCTCCTTATGAAGAATTCAGTTACACGTGTTACTAATTTTGTTCACTGCTTCAACAATAAAGTTTGCCTCCATACCCTTGGCTACTTTGGCTGGACGGTGAGCGACGGTCGCGCTTCATACAGGTCGGCGTTCACTCCCCGACCGTCCAAGTAGTTGGGCACCATTCCTTCCACCCGTCCCATCCCAAATCCTTATCCTGACCCCTTCCCAGTGCTTTATTGTCGTGACTTGGCGCTCTCTCCTGATAGTTCCCTTTCCTACCCTTGGCTAAACGTGGCAAAAATATGCTTCACATTTATCTCAAAGAATATTTCAGCATTCAATTTATAATTATGGATTCAAGCTTGTATAATTCACAGTAAATCGCTATTGGGAATCGATTAATTTTTGTTTCACAAAAACCATCAATAATTCTGGCAGATCATTTCATAACTAATGGATATAAAAAAAATTAAATATAGGTTAGAATAGGCTGTTAATAAATTGTTGCTTTCATTTATTAAAAGCTTTAAAAGCCATTTGCTTTAAGACCTTCATTAGATTGTAGAGTAAAAATACTTCTGGTCCGACATCAATTCTTGTTAACTGGTCAACTGCTGTATTAAAAGAAAATTAAACATTCAATTCAAGCGACAAAACTTTAATAACTTAAAAAATAGGACAAATTTATTGCAGAGGCCTCTTTAAAATTCAGTAAACTTCATGTCCGAATAAGACTGCAGCAGGCAGTCTTCAATATGTTCACAAACACCAAAGTCTTGAATACATTCATTGAAGTCTGTGTCCATCAATTCCATAAGTTTGTTAATTTCCTCCCTTGCAGTCCATGCAAGGATGTCCTCCTGGAGTTGGGGAAGACGACTATAGGAGCCCTGGTCCAGAGGGCACCGCGTGAAGGGGTCCAGCCCGGACTCCAGCAGCAGGAGAATCAGGGTCGACTTGTCGATCACCATCTTGGAGGAGTGCAGCAGGACCGGCGCCTCCATCACCGCCTGCGTCACGCTGTCTCTGAACTCCTCCGGGACCTCCTCCGAAGATTCCTCATACGGCACTGGGAAATGATGAAAGAAAATACCAGAATCTGCTGCCTTCTTCGCAAGGGAAGATAGGTACTGTGCGTGGTCAAGTCGCAGAACATGATAGAGTGAATTATTAGATTCACGTATGTCTTCGTAAGTAACATCAAATAAGTCCGCAAAACCTTGTATGCGATTTCTTTATCTTCTAATGTCAAGCCAATTGTAATAAATGACTCTGTTATGGCAACTAGGGTATCANTGTGAAACAAAATGGTGCCCAGGTGGGCGGTGATAATCTGGGGCTTGGTGGAGTGTCGCGACACATGCCTCAAGCTCATAAACGTAAGAGATGACTGGTGGGGGCTCAGGTGCTCAGCCAATCAGCAACGAGCTTTCTGTGATGTCATTGACGGGCGCCGAGCCGACCCAGGGAGCAGAGCCCACCTCACTGTTGGGCTAGACTTCAGATGGAGAGCTTGTGACCTTGGCACTCTCACTTTGGATCTTAAGTGGCGAGTTGAACCTAGGAGAGACAACATGACTGACCATACTGAGGCACCAAGGGGACCTTTCTAGATAAGGTCATACGAGTATTGTTGACAAAGGATGCTGCCAAGAGTAGAAGAGATTTGATAGCATACCAGCTTGATAGCATTGAGACTTGATAGCATATGTTTTTATGTCTATCATCATCTAGTCAGACTTTGTTTACCCTGTTAGCATAGGTGGTTCTCTAGCTGCTGCAACTCACTACAGCTGAGCAAGCAGTGGTTGAGGGAAGAGCCATTTGCTTCACCACAATATCTGCACTTTCCTTAGCATATATAATAGCCTAGATACGATCATTTTTCAATACTGAAGGGCGACACGTAATTAACATCTTATCTTAAGGTTACCTTGAGATGATTTCGGGGCTTAGCATCCCCTGGGGCCCGGTCCTCGAACAGGCCTCCTTTTTGTTACACACTCCCCAGGAAGCAGCCCGTGAACAGGTATATCAGGGTGAAAGACACTGCCCATTTGTTTCCACCACCGGGGATCGAACCTGTAACCAATGACTATGAACCCCGAGCGCTCTCTACTCAGCCGTCAGGCCCCATATTTCTGTCAGATTGTTGATGTACTCTGCAGGAATGACTTCTGATGTCAGAGACCAAGTCTAGATTTAGGCTTAGTTGGCCTAAGGCGATCTCATTAAGCCTGACCTTCCCTGAATGCAAGCCTCAAGTTTGCCTAAATCCTGGATACCCTTGTCAGTGTTAAGTGAACAGTGGCACCAGGTGAAAGAAAACATACCAGACATTTGTCTCCTTAAACCAGAGCTTCCTCTAAGATGTTGCTTCCTCATAATCTCCAAATGTTCGTCGTCGACTTGAGCTGACATCTTCCTTCACCGACGAGTTGGTTTCCAATTTAATTTTTATATTAAACGATCCCTACAAGCGACCCTTATGACAAATACATAGCTACAACATTACTCATAAACGCGCCTCGTCTCCCAAGCTAAATAAAATATGCTAATTAAAGACAGGAACTGTTTAAAACAATTAAAACAGCGGGAGGAAGGGAGAGTAAACAATAAAATAGACCCGGGAATTACTGCAGGTGAGAAACAATAACAAAAGCCTCCTCCTGAGGTACAGACGGAGCTCCTGAGGTACAGAGAGGAGTGAGCAGCCTCCGCCTACCTTCTTCACCGGGATCCATGTTGATCAGAGTCACAGCAGCGGCATATGGCGCGGCTGGTGAGTGTATATAGCATCCACAGACACCACCAACACCCTGGATCACCTGACACTGGGGCGGCGACAGCTGACTCACTGCCCGCCAATACCGTTATAAACGACACAACTCTACTTAAATAGGTTCAGGACAGCAGTTTGCCGCCACTATAGTGTTCTCATAACCGATGCCACTATTAGAATGCTTCTCAGATATCACTACCTTTGCTCCTCTGTTTTATGCAGGCAGATGCATCAATTCCGTCGTCTATACTAAGGAGATTCGATCCACTCCTTACGGTCATTGATCCGAGATATTTTGCAAAGTACTTTGTACTAGAAAATGAATGATATATTTTATAATAAATGTGTAAATATTTATTTAATAACGAAAGCTTGAATCGCAAATATTCCAGGTGGGCGGAAGTAGGTGGGCGCGGCATGGAGGAGGATGACTTGCTGGGCGCCCAGCATATATGGTGCATGTGCATTCATTTTTGTTTTTTTAATTTTGCCCGGAGGGGCGAGTTTATTGGGCAGCGCCACTCATCATGTAAGTGGACATACTGCCATAGCAGCATGTACAACACTCCCCAATAGGAAGAAAACCCGCTGGGTTGCATGTGCATCTATGTAGATATGCATGAGGTTCAACTCCTGAGCCCTCTTTATATGTACTCATTTGCGTGTTCCGTTTCCATTGTGACCCTAATATCTTGTCCCTCTTCAGTATGTTGTGAAAATTGATGTACAGTTTAAAAATCTTATTTGTATGGATACCATCTCACAATGGGGCCTGATGGCTGAGTGGACAGCGCTCGGTATTCGTAGTCCTAAGGGTCCGGGTTCGACAAGGGGCGTTACATAAAGTAACATCTGAATGAAAATTTTAGGGCTAAAAATATCTGCACAAAAGTCTAAGGCAATGAGACTAGGTGGCAACACTCCAGACAGGCACCTACACTTTGAAGACATTAACCTTCAGTGGGTTACATAATATCAATATCTCAGAGTGTGAATAGATTCTAAAATTACATTCAACAAGCAAATTCAATATCTGAGGGAGAAAGCAAAATCAATACTGAATATAATGAGAGCAATCACCGGGCCCCATCTAGGAGTAGGTCGAAAAGTGTTAAGAATGTTTTACATACATGCCGTTTGTTCCCTAGTTGATTATACAAGATAGGTATGGGATGCATAATAAATGAATTAAACTGAACTGAAACTGATTATGCAGCGCCTGTCTTACTCACTCTTTCTCCTGGTCAGTGGGCAAACGTTGAGGTTATTCAAAACGATGCAATGTGAGTCATAACAGGAGCTCCCAGACGGACTAAAATACTGAACCTAAGAATAGAAACCCAGCTAACATTGATTGAAAAAGGGTAAAAGGGATTGCTGCATGCATGTTGACCAAGATATTGACTAGACCTAGAATCAGTTCACTTAGATATAATCACTGGAGCACTAACTCAGCACAGAAGAGCCTCCAGGTGGAGGCTAGCAACAGGTACAACCCATTGTGCGATAAACACCATCAATACATTCGATATAACAAACACAATCACTGAGAGGGATGTCGACGAAATACATGCAGACTTTGTTATGCAAGCCCCTTGGGAATCTTCCCCAGCAGACTTTAAGATTATTGTTTTTGAAGAAAAAAAAAAGAACCAGACTTATCCTCATCTGTTACGTAGCATTGCACAGATGCATATAGAAGCAAACTTGACATCCAACAGCTTCACACACTTCACAGATGGATCAGTAGACCAGCAGGGACGCGAAACCGGAGCTGCAGTTAAAGCAGGAAACTCTGTACATAGTTGGAGACTCTCAAATGAGTGTTCAAGTCTACAAACAGAAATGCTAGCCATTCAAAAGGCTTTGGAACATGCTCTTGCTGAACACCGACAACATGTTATCATACATACAGATTCGAGAACTGCCACTGAAACCTTGCAACAAGAACACATATGTGATAACATCCATCTGATCACAACTGTCATATCATTAATGCAAACACTCAAACGTCAAGGCCGTCGGGTACTTATCAACTGGGTGCCAAGTCATATGGGAATAATAGGAAGTGACATTGCAGACGAAGGTGCAAAACTTGCAACCAAGAGAAGAAATGTAGACATCTACATACCACAGAGTCTATCACAGATTAAGAAAGTAATTAGAAACAGAGCAATGCAGAAGATGTACATTGACCACAACACAGCAGTTGCAACATCAGGATCTGCAGGTTGGTACAAGAATTCAACCAACTACGAACCACTTAGTTTGATGAAAGGGAGCAATAGAACAACAGAAGTACACTTATATCGCATCAGGCTTGGATACCCATGTGTATGGGAAATAGGCTTACAGGTTCCGGAAGATGAGAGGAAATGTCAACACTGTGGAGAAATGCCCGACAGACCACTGGAACATTATCTAACACAGTGCACAGTTACAAACCCAAGAGGAGTTTGTCAACAAACAGTATTGTTTGAAAATAGCAAGACATGGGTTGACACTTAGGGGGTAAGGTAGGTTACATGGAGTTTATTAGGTTGTACTTAGTTTTTCTCTTAAACTGGTTGAGAGATGTACAGCCTTTGACATGATTGGGAAGGTCATTCCACATTCTGGGTCCCTTGATTAGTAGAGTATTTCTACAATTGATATGTTTATCCTACACACCGCCCCCTATCCAGTGGGCAGCGGTGGATAGGTGACAATCACTTAGTTACTACCTACAGTTAGCAAACTGGGGATTTTTGGCTAAAATTTCTGGTAGCAGACCATTTTGAATGAAATATTTACAAATCTATGGAACATTTATTATAGAATTGTCTCTAAATTCACGTATCTTTTCGCACTCCATCTCACAGTGACGGAGGGTGTGTGAATAATTTTGTTAACACAGTTTACATTTGGTCAGGTCTACATCGGCAGATAATGAGAATTCCCAGAGATACTTGTAACCGAGTCTAAGCCGAGCAGTAGTAACATCTAGAAGTCTGCTGATTTTATTGGATGATCCATAGATGTGTGGCTCCTCTTGCATGATAGTATGACGATAGATGGAATTTCAGAAGTATGATAGATGGTGTCGATTTCACTTTGCCTCAGATCTACAAGATTTTGTTGAAGTTCTTGGTGTACTATTGACAAACCTTGGATAGTCAATAAGCAGACTCATCAGTAGAAATGTTTTATTATTAAATTTCGATCCTCGGATTTGTGTAGTAACCAACTTGAGTTATATACGGTTTACGTAAAGCTACGACTGGAGATGTAGCGTGAAGCAGTGTTCTTAGAATATTGTTTTAGATTCAGCTACTGGGAACCAAAAGTTGCAAGTAGCACGGGCTATGGTGAGCCCGTAGTGGACTTACCTGGCACAGGAGCGGGGCAAGTAGCACGGGCTATGGTGAGCCCGTAGTGGACTTACCTGGCACAGGAGCGGGGCAAGTAGCACGGGCTATGGTGAGCCCGTAGTGGACTTACCTGGCACAGGAGCGGGGCAAGTAGCACGGGCTACGGTGAGCCCGTAGTGGACTTACCTGGCACAGGAGCGGGTTATGGCAGGTGGCTGCAGGTAAGGAATCCCAACGATGAACACACAAGTTATAAGCTATGTGAGTAAGAGCTACAAACACACTACAGCACATTTGAGTGCCCTCTTACTGTATCAATGATTTCAGACCAAATGATAGGAGATACAGTATTTTGAGCTGTAACTATGTAATATATACTTTTGCTCGGCTTGGCGCCTTCTTTTGATAATTACTTATTAGTGCTGTTAACTACACAATTCATGTCTTCATGAATATTGGAAAAAATTCTTGTGCTTTACCCAGTTTCAAGTTTTCTCCTGATTCCATGTATGACTAACCATCCTGTGAGATGAGGATACTCGATAATTCGTTTTGTCGGGGGACAGACAGCCTGTGTATATATGTATGTTAGATTCATATCGACCTCTCCCCTAGGTCGAAATACTGACCCTTCCTATAATGCAACCCACACAGCAGTTGACTAATTCCCAGGTATACCTACTTAAATTACTGCTAGGTGAACATAGGCATTATGTGATAGGAACCGTGCCCAACCTTCGGGCATGAATCTCATGCCCGAAACGCTTTGCGTAATAGTGGCTTTAGGCATTGTATGTACTAGCCCTATCTATTTACTCCATCACTCTGTACAATCATTTTTATGTATGTACCTTACCTAAATAAACATTTTGATTTTGATTTTGAACCATTTCTGTCCCTCCTGGGATTCGAACCCGAGAATCATCGATCGAGTCTGTACTACCGAGACTCGAGATGAACTCATATAGCAAGCTTTTGATCTATATTCTGTAATTCTTCGTATTGAATTAGGTAGCAAGATATTGCTTTGTGTAGCTATACAAGCTTGTTAATAAATAAACAAGTAGATATATCCTCACCTCTTCTTCAGAAGGCTGTCATTTATTTAATAATTCATTACTTTTTAATAAATTGATTCAGTAGTGTTCCAGTAATTATTCAGTGAGGATTTCGATTAATATTTTATTCAGTTAATGAGCTTGAGATTAATGAGGGGTTGCAGTGAAGTGACAATGAAGGGAACATGTCATATCATGTCGTGTTATGTCATTACATGACACAGAGAAGACATGAGTATCCCTCTTGCTTGTGTTATGCTGTCAGACAGAAGTGGATCTCAATTTCCTTTTCCCCCCTGTAACATTCTTCATGTCTTGTTGATAGTGTAGTGACCTTCACAGGTCACGTCATTGTGACCTGTGTTCTTCATGTCTCTAATCTACTACTTTCATGTTTGTTTTACACGTGTTGAAGATGAAGGAGGAAGAAGTCTTGCAGTAAGAAATTATAACAATGAACAATAACACACAATATCATATTTACAGCACTGGTAAGCATTTCTTCCCAGCACACAAATATTATAACAATTTGTATATTTATATGGTGAGAAAACTCGCCGTGGAGGACTAGCCGGATGACTGTGTCCCGCCGGACAGCGAAGAGTGACCAGCCGGATACGGGTAATCAGATTAACAATAATCATTTTAGTTTGCGCTGAAAAACGGGAAGAACGGGCGCAGGCTCTTGAGCAAATGTAAGGGGAGACTCTGCAGTTTCCGCCGCTGCTCCAGCGCTAGGATGAGCTTGGCGTGGTCCACGGTGCCGAAGAACGGCTCGTTCTTGACCAGGACGTAGGCGTGCGGCGGGATTTCCGGTCGATAAGTGGAGAAGTAGAAGCGTTCCCTGGCTACCTTGGTGCGTGGGGTTGGAGGCACGAATTTATTCCGCGTCTCGCTCGGAATATCGTTCTCGTTAGGTACGTCTGAAAGAGAGGAAATTGTAGGGGAAAGTTAGTTTTAGACACAAAGTTAAAGAGCATTTTAAAGCCTGCTATTTCCCTAGCTCAAGTTTGTGTATAATAATGTGTTATAATGTGTATTATACATATTATATAATGTATAAAATATAAATTATATAAATGTTAAATCTATGTATTCATTTACAACAAACTCCATGAGTAGGCAAACAAATGGTTCCTAGAATTCAACCCCAGCCAGTGTAATGAAATGAACTTTGGAAAGGGAAAAAGGAACCATGAGGCATTTATGCTATAAGGGAACGACAACCAGACTAGTTGGAGTGAGAAAAAGATTTGGGGTGAATATAATTCGAATACTCTCTCCAGAGGCACACATAAACAAGGTAACATCAGCAGCATGTGGGACGCTGGCAAACATGATTGCCTATTTCAAGGCTATCCACAGACAGCCTTTATTAGACAACTACTGGAATATACAGCACCGGTCTGGAATCCGAACCTTGTGAAGCATAAAGCCAAAATTAAAAAGTATTAAGATTTGCTACAAGATTAATGCCAGAGCTAAGAGCGAACACTTATGAGAATAGCTTAAGGAAACTGGATCTCATATCTCTGAAGAAGAGAAGAAACAGGGGTGGACATGATCGTAACATCCAAGATACTGAAGGGAATTGACAAGGTGGACAAAGACAGCCTCTTTAAAATGAGAAAAAAGAGAGGCGAGAGGACATAAGTGGAATCTGGAAACGTAAATGAGTAAAGAAAAAAGTAAGGAAATACTCGAACCCTGTACGGGAGGTCAACAAGTGGAATGTATTGATAGAAGAAGTTGTGGAAGCCACCTCCATCCACAACTTTAAAACTAGATTCGCGAAAGAATTCGAACGTCTGAATAGTTATATTATAACGCAACAGGTACAACAAGGTTAGTAGGCTACACCTCACTTCCCCATCGACATTGGTAGGTAATTACTGATAGGTAAGTAGAAGAAGCAAGAGTTTCAAATTCCCCATTACGGGCTCACTATACCCCGTGCTACATGGAGACTTTGTTCCGAATAGCTGAATTTAAAACAAGTTCCACGATCCTCATTTGTTGGAGAGACAACAAGTGAATCTTTCTCCTACAGAGGGTTAGAACTCTCTTCCACCACCTGTCAGGAGAAACCGTACAGACCAAGACAAGTGCTTCAGCTCAGAATAAAGCTTGAGCACCATGGAGAGAAAGGTTCCACTCTGTGTCAACTTCCAGTCCGGCTGGGGCCGCTAGATACATTGTCTCTCAGGTAAATACAAATGTGGTAGTCAGTGGAGAGGAGTCGGCCACTCTGGCAACACTCCACCCAACTCTCACTACCAATATATCAACTCCACCATCAACTTCCGTTGCCCTACTATCATTCTCATAGAAGCCAGATTATGTATAGATGCCAGAACAACAGGTATTCCTTGGTGTACATTATATTACGTTGTTGATCTACCTGTCGCTTGGCGTCTGGAGCGGTACTTCTTGGGTGACCTGATGGAGTCGGCAGCCTTAGTCTCCTTCCTGGTCTCCATGTTGGTCGTGTCTACAGCCTGTGTCTCCTTCCTGATCTCCGTGTTGGTCGTGTCTACAGCCTGTGTCTCCTTCCTGATCTCCATATTGGTCGTGTCCATAGCCTGAGTCTCTACCCTGGTCTCCGTGTTGGACGTGTCGGTGGGTCGGCAAAGCGTGGCCGCCGGGAGGCACAGTAACAGCCCCAACAACAGTGTCTGAAAATAGGAACTTTGGTTAAAGTTACACAACATCTCCACTCACGTATTGGTTAATGTTTCACATTATGTTACTATGTAACTCGTAATCACCTTCCCTCAGACTCTCTCACGTCACGTCAGACTCTCTCAGACTTCTCTCAGACTCTTCCCTCAGACTCTCTCACGTCTGCCCGAAACGCATTGCGTAATAGTGGCTTTAGGCATTGTATGTACTACCTCTATCTATAATTCGATCCATTAATGTAACATCACTTTTATGTATGTACCTTACCTGAATAAACATATTTATTTTATTTTATTTATGAAACAGTGGAGGAGTAATTTTCTGTGATTCAGATCAGTTCTTCAAGCTCTCGAAAACCCAATATGCAAAATAAATGCTAAGAATGTTGTAACATCCATTGTAAACATCATTAATACACAAAGCAAGAGTTTCAGAGCCATTTGAAAGGATGCCATCACACACAGGTTTAGTCCAGCATTATATATGACACAAACAAGGCAGCTAAATCGACAACCGACTTGAGAATGGTCCAGGACGGACCGAAACGTCGTCGTCCCTTCACTTTCTAGTGTGTGGTCTGGTCAACATACTTCAGCCACGTTATTGTGACTCGTCGCCTGCAAGGCAGCTAAAACTGCATGTGTTTAGCCAGAAACTAAGTTAGACCCAGGCATTCCAATCTGTTGTTAAAAAGTAATATTTCAGGAAATTAGGAACGGAAGACGAGTCACTGAAACTCAAAGGGCAGAAAGTAAGAGTATGAAGTTGTTTAAAAACCGAGAATTATAAGTAACGATTGCACAATGAATACACTAGACAGTGTGACATTGTAATTGCCAGAATTAGGCTAGGATATCCATATCTATGGCAGGTGGCTACAGGTAATGAATCCCCCCAATGGTGAACATCCCATTGTAAACTATGTAAACAAGAGCTGGGACATACTCTCCAACACTATATCTCTGACTGTCCTGTTATTAGTGATTTCAATAGTATGAGCTACTCTAAATTCTGTAACTATTTCATACACTCACGTATATGAAATTTCATATCCTTCCCCGGCCAGGATACGAACCTTAGCAAAAAGAGCTCGCCAAACGCCAGCCCAGTGTCTTACCACTGCGCCACGGGGACCATATAGAATAGCCTAGCAACACATCACTGTGTATACGTAAAAAGCTTCATATGAAAGTCCCGTAAGCGGCTGGCTTCACAGTGGCTGCATTAGACGAATGAAAACACCAGAAAAACTTAGGCACACGCCAGGCATAATACCAGATGTCCAAGGGGACGGGGTGTCCAGGGTCCCGTAGTGTCCAGAGGGAGGAAGTAATGTCCACTAGGGAGAAGTGTCCATAGAGAGGGCTGCCCCACGCCGGAGTAGTGTCAAGAGGAGGGTCGAGGGAGTCACAGGGTGAAGGACAGCCAAGAGAGGAGTCCTTCCAGCACGGGAGGAGTCAAGAGGTTAAGGACATGAGGTAGAGGCGTGGAGGACAGGTTAGAGGACCATGAAGGAGTCTGCCCTCCCACCAGTGATGGAGGGACACGGGGGGGGGGAGAAAACCACTATTCTGTTGGTCATATGTAGACACAGTGATCTCATTCACTGCGAGAAAGCAGCTCAAGAAGGCAGCTCAAGAAGGCAGCGCAAGAAGGCAGGGCAAGAAGGCAGCGCGCCTCTATAGAAAGCTTAATGTTTGCCAGGGAAAAATCGTGACCGCTTTTCCCCAACCTGTTACCCTGCCACAGGTGGTGGGGGGGGGAAGGGGAACACAGGTGCTGGAGGGTAATTACAGGTGCTGGAGGGAAATTACAGGTGCTGGAGGATAATTACAGGTGCTGGAGGATAATTACAGGTGCTGGAGGGTAATTACAGGTGCTGAAGGATAATTACAGGTGCTGGAGGATAATTAAGGTGCTGGAGGATAATTACAGGTGCTGAAGGATAATTACAGGTGCTGGAGGGTAAATTACAGGTGCTGGAGGATAATTACAGGTGCTGGAGGATAATTACAGGTGCTGGAGGATAATTACAGGTGCTGGAGGGAAATTACAGGTGCTGAAGGATAATTACAGGTGCTGGAGGGAAATTACAGGTGCTACAGGTTAATTACAGGTGCTGGACGGGGCGATGCATGCTAAACAAAGACAAAGTAATGACAGAACTGTGCCAACAGTGACAGCCATGTATGGACAGAACTGTGCCAACAGTGACAGCCATGTAGGACAGAACTGTGCCAACAGTGACAGTCATGTATGGACAGAACTGTGCCAACAGTGACAGCCATGTATGGACAGAACTGTGCCAACAGTGACAGTCATGTATGGACAGAACTGTGCCAACAGTGACAGCCATATATGGACAGAACTCTGGGGTCTGTAAGACTCATCGAGGTGTGACAACAGTGAGTCAGGATCAGGTTCAACTCACCTTTCCTTCTCAGGTCACCCATCCACACCATGCACACACCAACTTCACCATAATATATATATATATATATATATATATATATATATATATAATATATATAATATATATATAATATATAATATATAATATTATTATCAGGGGATTCGAACTCAGGGTGTCAGGGTCTCCCAAGCAAGAGCACTTCCCCCACAAGGAAAAACACCCGCCAGGGAAATTTTCAACTTTTTTTTTTAAATTTTCCACCCCGTGGGTAGTGGACGAGGTCCACTACCCACGGGGGGCAGGAACACCCCCTGTGTCACACACACTACCCACGGGGGACAGGAACACCCCCTGTGTCACACACACTACCCACGGGGGGGCAGGAACACCCCCTGTGTCACACACACTACCCACGGGGGGGGGGCAGGAACACTCCCCGTGTCACACACACTACCCACGGGGGGCAGGAACACCCCCTGTGTCACACACACTACCCACGGGGGGCAGGAACACCCCCTGTGTCACACACACTACCCACGCGGGGGGCAGGAACACCCCTGTGTCACACACACTACCACGGGGGGGCAGGAACACCCCTGTGTCACACACACTACCACGGGGGGGGGCAGGAACACTCCCCTGTGTCACACACACTACCCACGGGGGGCAGGAACACCCCTGTGTCACACCACTACCCACAAGAGGGCAGGAACACCCCCGTGTCACACACACTACCCACGGGGGGCAGGAACACCTCCTGTGTCACACAACACTACCACGGGGGGGCAGGAACACTTCCTGTGTCACACACACTCCACGGGGGGCAGAAACACCTACTGTGTCACACACACTACCCACGAGGGGCAGGAACACCCCTGTGTCACAACACTACCCACGGGGGACAGGAACACCCCTGTGTCACACACACACTACCCACGAGGGGCAGGAACACTCCCTGTGTCACCAACACTACCCACGGGGGCAGGAACACCCCCTGTGTCACACACACTACCCACGGGGGCAGGAACACCCCTGTGTCACACACACTACCCACGGGGGGCAGGAACACCTCCTGTGTCACACACATACCCACGAGGGGCAGGAACACCCCCTGTGTCACACACACCTACCCACGAGGGGCAGGAACACCCCTGTGTCACACACTACCCACGGGGGACAGGAACACCCCCTGTGTCACACACACTACCCACGGGGGGGCAGGAACACCCCCTGTATACTCACCCTCAGCATGGCTGGCCGGGGCGGTTATACACCTGTGTACCGCCTCAAGTTTCCCGCCAGACTGCCGGCGCCACGCGCCTCAACTCCAAGAAGAAGAGAAAGGCACTAAGAACTCCTCCCCATCACACTCACCTCTCCCGAACTGCTCCGTTCCCGTCACAGATATCCTGCACGCTGATTGGCTCGAGCTCTATACCAACCGACAGATCCTCATGTTGCAACCTATGCAATATGGTCAATATATCTCCTGCAATGCTCTCTCATTATTTTCTTAATCTGCATTAGACCCTCTGGTACGTCTATGTCTGCAATGCACCTCATAGTTGCAAGTTTTGCAGTTTTATCTGCAACTCATCCCCTGGTGTTCTTATATGAGACGGCACCCAGTTGGTAAGTATTCAGAGATCTTGCAACTTGAGTTTGCAATATTTCTATACCATTTGTGATCAGATT